>JAUKPQ010049350.1:0-29213 GCA_032273045.1 Chloridella minuta | reverse complement strand
ACACTTGAAGGCGAAATGTTTGTCACCCCCGGCGACTGGATCATCACTGGCGTAAAGGGTGAGCACTACCCATGCAAGCCCGACATCTTTGACATGACATACGAACCTGTGGAGCAGACATGACGAATGATGATTTTGTTTCGCTTTTGATTGGAATTGGCGCTGGGCTTTTTGCTGTGATCGCTGTCCGTGTGATTGATGCAATCATGGAGAAAAAGAAATGAACCTGAACCAAGGCAAGCTGGCCCAAGCACTTGTTGACAGACTGCTGGAAGACATCCACGAGTTTGACGAGACCCTGTACATGTCCACCGTGATCGGTGTGTTGGAGATCGTCAAGCAACAACTGATTAACGATTCATTGGAGGGTGTGGAATGACACCCACACCAAAACTGCGCTTTGTTGAGCGCAACGAGCCAATGCACCCGTTTTACAAAACAGTAGATGCGACCGGAAACTTAGTGCAATCTGTGCAAACCTTTCGCATCCTCCAGCAATGGTGGGCGGTAGAACGTGCAGGACAAATTACACCAACAGGCGAATGGCGCGATGTGCCAATTGAAAAGGAGCAGACATGACTGGATGGCGTAAACGACAAGTGGTTGATATGGCGCGTGAGGCTGGGTTTGAACAGGTGGGTCACGATTCTTTCCAAGAATTTACCGCTCGTATTGAACGCTTTGCCGCCCTTGTTATTGCCAATTACCCACCGCAGTCATACATGACATGGCAAGAAGGGTACGAGGCAGGCAAGCAGGCCGAGCGTGAGGCGTGTGCAAAGGTGTGCGACAGGTTTGCAAACCGAATGATGAGTGCAGAGGAGTGTGCAGACGCCATCCGAGCAAGGGGACAAGCATGAGCAAAATTAACAAAGGTCTGATGACCAGCAACACAGACTTATGGGCAACACCGCAAAAAGTGTTTGATGAATTAAATGCTTTTTATGGCCCATTTGAAATAGATGTCTGCGCTGATGCAAGTAACGCTAAGTGTGCTGTTTACTTTGACATAAACGCTGATGGCCTTAAACAGCAGTGGACTGGTAAGTGCTGGATGAACCCTCCTTATGGCCGAGAAATTGGCAAATGGATGAAAAAAGCCTACGAGTCCAGCTTAAGTGGAGCAACTGTTGTCTGCCTTGTTCCAGCAAGAACCGACACAAAATGGTGGCATGACTACGCAATGTTGGGGCATATTACTTTCTACCGTGGGAGATTGAAATTCGGTGACGCTAAAAACAGTGCACCCTTTCCATCGGCTTATGTTGTTTTTAAAGCAAGGGGACAAGCATGACTGACCAACAAAAAGTATGGGAAGCATTACGCGCTATCTACGGAATGGATTTGACTGCCGCAACGCTGGTGGTGCTGACCAAGGACGGTGAAACTGCCGTGAAATTCCAAACAATTTATTTCCCGCAACAGGAGACAGAGAAATGACTAAACAATGCTCAAGCTGCGGCGGGTTCTGCGGCAAGGTTTGCCAACGGGAGAGCATCAATATGGAAAAGTTTGTAGGGTCGGGAGCGCCGGCTGTACCTGAATCTGAGTCTGCATACCAGAGAGGATATTTAGACGGGATTGGCCGAGACTGCCCGCACTGTAGAGATTACAAAGCCATGTACTTGAAGGTGCGCGATGAGCTTGCCGCCGAACAGCAGATTGCACAGCGCCGCACCGAGCAGATCGTTGGCCTGCAAGATGAGATTAGAAACTTGATGGGGGAAGAATAATGGCTAAGTCTTTTGCTGAAACGCATCCATACAACCCTAATGCGACATGTGAATGTGAGCATTGGCAATCGTGTATTGATTGTCATCCCACAGCGCATGGTGAAAAATACATAACGGATGCCATGAGAGTGCGACAAGCGGTGGCTCAAGCAGTTTTACAAGAACCTGTGGAATATCAGTATAGGACTCGACCAGATTGGATTCCTGAATGGAACGGATGGAATACATGTAGCAAAGAATCGGCAGATGCTTACGAAAAAACTCCATATCTGCATGACTGGCATTACGAAGTACGAAGGCTCTACACATCCCCACCACAGCGCCAGCCGCTGACGGATGAGCAGATTGACCAAGGATTGCTACGCACCAACTACGCATTCAAGACTGCTGAAGCATGGCGTGACGGCGTGGAGTGGGCGATGACACAACTCAAGGAGAAGAATTTTGACTAAAGAAGAAGCACTGCAAGCAATCAAACTGCTGTCTGCGATGGAGTCGTGGGCGTTCAGCCAGCAATCCCGTCTGCCCGACTATTTGGTCGAAGACATCCAGCGGTCGATGGAGGTGCTGGAGCGCATCGTGCTAGACACGACGCAAGAAAAGTACACATACGGCACACCACTGATGGATGCCATGAAAGGGAACACATGACTGAAGAAGCACTGATCGACGGGTACTCAAGCCCACTCGCCTACATCAACATCAAGACATCAGACGAGCGCATTGAGTTCTCGTCAGACACTGGATTCGGGTCTATATTGGTAAATCCGTTGAAGACTGACAACGGTCAAACAGTTGGTGAGCGCAACAGGGCTTTGCTCCACGACAAGCTGGATGCGTGGCTCAACAAGACATGGGAGGAGAGCACATGACGCCACTCATCCAGAAGGCGGTTAAGTTTGCTCCTGAGCCAGAAACTGCAATGTGGTTTGATGTTGGGCAAATGCCCCCAGCACAAGACAAAAGCGTTCTCGTGGATGTCATCATGAACTTGCCGTACAAGCGAATGGGCATTGTGGGTTTGGATTCTTCGGGTAAAGACTTTTGTCTGTGGCTGTTGCAGGGAAATGGGACGGTCACGGTTGGCGGTGGCTCAATGTGGCACAACACCTACTTTGAGCCATTTGCCTACATCCAGCACGAGGAGGGGGTGAGCCTGTACCGAAAAGATAAAGAAATAAACACCACTGAGGTGTTGCCTGTCCACCGCATGGTAATCGCCACACTGGACAAGCTCGAAGGCTCCTCTGTTGGCTACAAAGGAACGCCACAAAACACATTCATCAACAAAAAACGCCAAGCCAAGGGAAAGCCTGCACTCACATTTGACTGGCACACGGTCAAAATCGAGCCACAGAGGCCCAAAACGGAGCCAATGGGGGGTACACACGCCAGCCCACGAAAACATCAAGTACGGGGCTATTGGCGCACCTACAAGTCAGGTAAGCGGGGCTGGGTGAGGGATTGCTCACGAGGTGACGCCAGCAAGGGTGTTGTTTTCAAAGATTATCAACTGAAGGATCAAAGCCATGCCAATTAAGCCGCACCCCACAGACCCCGACAAGATGGTCTACGTCAACCGCTACTACGACATTCCAGAACTGCAAGGGGTAACCATGACGCCAGAGGACGAGGAGTTCAACCGCATCGAGCGCGAGTCAAAGCAACGCACTGAAGCGGTCAAGTATGCAATAAACAGCGCCTTCAAACCATTTGAGCCTGACTGGGCCAACTTCAATGAAGGAAGGTCAAATGCGTTCAAGGAAATCGCAGACAAGATCAAAGCAATGCCTTTTGAAAATGATACCAAAGCCAGTCTATTACTTTGGCTGAAAGAACAACAATGACCAAACCAAAAACAAGTTACCGTAGGTTTACCAAGATCAACGCGCTTAGTTACGCCATTCTGCTGAAGAATCTGATGGAAGGCACAATGGATTGCCAAGAGTTAGCCGATGCCACGGGTCTACATGTGCTAACAGTGTATGACTACACTAAGGCAATGTACAAGCAGGGCGCTATCCACATCTGCGCTTGGGAGCATGACCGCCTTGGCCGTTGCAACGTTCGTATATACATGCTAGGCAAAGGCAGAGACGCTGTTAAGAGCACAAAGAGCAGAATCCAAGTCAGCGCTGACTGGAGAGCAAGGCAGAAACAAATTGAAATGCATCAAAGGATGGCCGCATGACCGACAACATTGCTATTATGGATTTGATTAAGTATGACCCTGTAAAAGGATGTTTTGTTTTGAAACCTGAGAAAAAACCTGAGCCCCTATCCCCATTCCTGTGGAAAGAAGACAAACGCCCTAGCATTTTTGCTAAAGATCCGCGATTCACAAGTAAGTATAAGGCAGGCTATACTGCCGAGGAAGTAGGTACCAACTATCGTCAATTTGGCACACGTCAAGTATTCAATAAACCTATTGACAATAAGCACATCCCATGATAAAATTCTCTTTTTGATTGTTGAAAAGTATGAACCCAATTTTCCTTGACTTTGAAACGCTGGCCATTGGCCCACGCCCCGACTATCCGCCAGTCCCTGTAGGCCTTGCTGTGTATGACCCCGACGGTGAATACCCAGACGGCTACCATGCCTTTGGCCATGCTGAAGGTAATAACTCTACCAGAGAAACTGTTAGAGCTATGATGGAGTTGATGTATGAATCCGGTCGGCCTTTGTGCTTTCATAACGCAATGTTTGACTTGGACGTTGCTGAAACGCATTTAGACTTACCCATACCTGAAGACCCCAATCTTGTTCATGATACACTGATCCTTGCTTTCTTGCATGACCCACATGTGCAGTCCCTGTCCTTAAAAGACTTGGTCATCACATGGGGCTTGGATACCCCTACAGAAAGGGATGAGCTTAAAGAATGGATCATTGCCCATGTGGATGAGGCAAGGCGTAAAAAGTCTACATGGGGTGCATACATCTCCCGTGGCCCTGTTGAATTGGTAGGTAAGTACGCTGCTGCTGATGTACGCCTTACCAGCAAACTGTATGCATACCTTAGCGAACAGGTTTTGCCCGCACAGGCAACGCCTTATCTCCGTGAGATTGCTTTGATCCCAATGTTGCTTGAAAATTCACGGTTAGGTGTAAGGGTTGATCGTGAAGGTTTGTTAAAAGCAAAAGAGCAGGCAGTAATAGATATTGAAAAGTGTAATGCTTGGGTTCGTTCATTGTTAGGTTCTCCTGAGTTGAATGTGGACAGCGATAAACAGCTGGTCGATAGTATTTATCCTACAGACTACTGGGATAAAACAAATGGGTGGCCTTCTACGGATAAAGGCGCGCCTAAGGCTGATAAGGAAACCTTTGAAGAGCTTATCACCCATCTGCCTTTGCAAGGCGTATTACGTTACCGTGCCAACCTTTCAACATGTCTATCCACATTCATTGAGCCATGGCTTTTGACCAGTGAAAAGACTGGTAGGATTTACACTAACTGGAACTCAGTACGTGGTGAAAGAGGTGGCACACGGACAGGCAGATTAAGCTCAACACCTAACTTTCAAAATGCACCTACACGGTATCCTAAGATTGTCAAGGCATCGGCCAATGCTAGCATGGGTCGCAATGAGATTATCATGCCTGAAGATCTTGAGGTTGCCCCTTTGCCTTTGATCCGTAGTTTCCTTCTTGCTGATGAAGGTCATAAGCTGGTGGCATGCGACTTTAATGCTCAAGAGCTTCGTATCTTTGCGCACTTTGAAGGTGGTAACCTTATGCGGCAATACCAAGAAGATGCTCGTGCCGACTTGCATACCTACGCAGCCAAGCTGATGACTGAGGCCGCAGGCCAAGAAGTTAGCCGTACGTATTCAAAAGGCGTATCATTTGCTATTCTTTACGGCGCTGGGCCTAAGAAGATCAGTGAAATGTTGGAGATTGACTATGGTTTGTCAAAGACATTGATGGATGCATATACCACAGCGGTGGCTCCGGGCCTCAAGACGATGCAGTCTACCATGCGTACAAGGTACAAATTAGGCCAGCCACTTAAAACCATTGGCGGGCGTCTGGTTAAGATGGAACCGCCTAAGATCATCAACGGTAAGCTTCGTGAGTTTGACTATAAAGGCGTCAACTTGCTGATTCAAGGCTCAGCTGCAGATCAGGCCAAGGCCGCCATGCTGTTATATCAAAAGACTCGGCAAGGTAGCCGGTTGCTTCTCAGTGTGCATGATGAACTGGTCATCTCCGCGCCTGAGGAGTTTGTTGTTCGTGAGGCTGAATGTTTGACAGCCGCAATGTGCAATGCCATACAAATGGAAGTCCCTATGGTCAGTGACTACAAAATTGGCAATACATACCAAGAGGTCAAATGACAGATGAAGAACATGAACGTAAAAGGGTCATTATTCTTATTGAACGCCTGATTCGACGGCACAGAACTCGACCCCTGTTGTATGAAACCCTCATGCGACTTTTACGTAAAGTCAAAAAGCCTAAACTTATCAAAAAGGACACAACCATGATTGACTACGCTATGCCTACCATGATGGCAGAAAAAGCTTTAAAGGATCTTCACAACGCGATGCTTGAAGGTCAATACGACGCAGCATTGGAATGCGCATTGCAAGCAATTGTAGAAGCCAAACTTGCGTATAACGCAATCATTGTCATGCAAGAAAATGACCAACGTACGAAAGCAAAATAATGGCATACTCAAATTCCTCGATCAAAACCTATGAGCAGTGCCCATACAAATACAAGCTTACGCGAATCGATAAACTATCTGAGCCTACAGGTGATGCTGCCAAACGTGGCACTGAGATCCACACAGTCTTTGAAAAGGCTTTAGAAGCTCCTACACTCCCTACTGAGTATGTCTATTGGCAACCTTACATTGCAGAGTTGGTTGGCAAGCACACCGGCAGTGAGGTTAGGTTTGCTATCACCAAAGACTGGCAGGTGTGTGGCTTTAATGATACCGTGGCGTGGGTCCGCGGCATCTACGACGCCTTGTATGTTGATGGTGACAAGGCTCATGTGTTGGATTGGAAGACAGGCAAGGAACGCGATTACGGCGACCAGCTGAAGTTGTATGCCTTGATTATTCTTGTCAGCTACCGCGAGGTTGATGAAGTCAGCACAGAGGTTTGCTATATTGACTTGCAAAAGCGATCCAAGGGGCCTACATTCAAACGTTCGCAGTTGGCGGATCTAAAAGATTGGCTTGCAGGCCGCGTTGGCAAAATTGAAAATGACGACATCTTTGCGCCTAAACCTGACTACGGCTGCAGGTGGTGTCACTTCCGTAAAGCCAATGGAGGACCCTGCCAATGGTGACCAAGGTCTTACTTGAACGCGATCTGGAAAGATACTTTTCTGCAGTATGCAAAAAGCATAAGCTATTGACGCTGAAGCTGAATGTACGCTATGCCCGTGGTTGGCCTGATCGCATTGTTGCATTGCCCGGTGGCCGCGTGTTATGGGTTGAGCTCAAGCGGCCTGGGGGTAAGACCTCAGCCTTGCAAGATAAGTTGCATAAAGACCTTGCGCAGTTTGCTCATACCGTGCATGTGATTGACTCAAAAGAAGGGATTGATGATGTTTTGGGAACCGCATGAGTATCAAAAAGAAGCTGTAAAGTTTCTGGTTACGCATGGCTCAGGCTCTCTTTGGCTTGACCCCGGGCTTGGTAAAACTGCTATTGTCTACGCAGCCTTTCGCATTCTTAAAAGCAAAGGCCTTGTCAAAAAGATGTTGGTGGTTGCGCCTCTTAGACCTGTGCATGGCGTGTGGCCGCCTGAAGGTAAGAAGTGGGAGCAGTTTGCTGATTACTCAGTTGGCGTATTGCACGGTGGTAATAAGAAGAAAGTCTTAAACCAAAAGCATGACATCTACGTCATCAACTTTGAAGGCCTGCAGTGGCTGTCATCACAGCTGAATGGCAAAGACTGGCCTTTCGAGATCCTTACAATCGATGAAGTTAGCTATCTTAAGAATACGCAAACGCAAAGATTCAAATGCCTTAAGCCTTTGCTGAACAAGTTTGATCGCCGTTGGGGCCTAACAGGCTCACCTGCGCCTAATAGCTTGCTTGACATTTTTGGCCCACAGTATATCATTGACCAAGGCGCCACGTTTGGGCCCTTTGTCTCACGCTTTCGCACTGAGTTCTTCTACCCTACAGGCTTTGGCGGGTATGAATGGAAGCTCTTACCCGATGGGGAAGCACGTATCCATGAAAAGCTGGATGGCAAGGTCTTGCGAATGGCGGCTCTGGACCATCTGGACCTGCCAGAGTTAACTTACAACGACATTAAGGTAGATCTACCTCCAGTAGCAAGAAAGATCTACAAAGACTTTGAGGATAACCTGACCATTGAGCTGGCTAGTGGCAACATTACGGCTGTTAACGCTGCCGTTGCCGTCATGAAAGGTCAGCAGATTGCTAATGGCGGTTCATACTTGGATGATGATGGGACAGGCAATGGCAGAATCACTACTAAGTTACATGACGCGAAAACGGAAGCTGTACTTGATCTGGTCGAGGAGCTATCGGGCCAACCTTGCATCATTGGTTATCATTTCCAGCATGACCTTGAAAGGCTGCAAGAGGCCTTTCCTAGTGCGCCCGTTATTGGAAGTGGCGTCGTGGGTCATAAACTCGATGCTATTATTGATGATTGGAACTCCGGTAAGACTACAGTTCTTTTGGCTCATCCAATGTCGGCGGGTCATGGACTTAACTTACAGGGCACTGGCCATGCTGTGATCTGGTATTCTCTGACTTGGAGTCTTGAGGTCTACGAGCAGTTCATTCGGCGTCTCTGGCGCCAAGGTCAAAAGAACCATATTGTGGTCCATCACATCATAGCCCGTGATACTGTGGATGAGGCCATCCTGATGGCAGTTAAGCGTAAAGACAAGACGCAACAAAAACTGCTTAATGCTGTGCGTGATTACATTGCACGTGATACAATGGCTACTGTTGATCTTTGAAAGGTATACATGAATCTATCCAACTACACCCAAACCCTTTATTAGGAGCTTTTGCTATGTCTGAAACCCCAAAAACCCGTCAACGTGCCAACAAAAAAGCCGTGATCACTATCAAAACCATTGACAACCCTAAGCGTATGGGCACATTGGCTCACGCCCGTTATGAGTTGTACAAGGATGGTATGACTGTTGCTGAGTATGTAGAAGCTGGTGGCCGCACTGGGGACATCAATTATGACGTAGCAGAAGGTTACATCGCACTCACACTTCCCTAAACCACATGAAAATTCTCATCACCGGCGTTACCGAGACGCATACCAACCACCCGCAACGTGCAAGCTCAACAAAGTTTGTGTCTATTCCCGAGCTTATGCGTGAAGCATACCTAGTTTTAGGCCATGAAGTTGATCATTGCTCTACTGCAAAGCTAGGTGATCTGTCTCGATACGACAAAGTCTTTCTTTATGCTTACCCGCTTGACATGAATGCAATGGATGTTTCCAGCGCACAGCGTGTTTTGCGTGAAAGAATGGATGCCTACATCTGTTTGGATGACTGGGCATTCCAAGATATCTTGCCTACATGGGAAAGTATCATCGCAAAAGAAGACCTTACCGATCATCAATGGATTGCGCCCTTATTTCCTTGGGGTGATACTACAAAGATGAATTTGCCGGTTGAGATTATCCATCGTTGGGACCCATCACCTTTATATGAACTGCCTGCTTGCCATCATCAAGTATGGCAGCAACGTAAAACTGAATGGTACAACGCATCTTTGTCAAGGACTTCGCATGAGTGGGCAGCAGCACAAAACCTTACATGGCCAATTCACAGCATGGGTGGAAAATCCCTTGGACAGCCGCGTATTCTTGAAAGTGATGTTGTCTGGCAATATGGGTCCTACAAAGGAGTTCTCTGTCCGACTTATGCCCATGCAGGATGCGGGTGGTGGCGAGTCAGGTACTTGCATGCTGCACATGCCGGGGCAATTCTTGGCGGCGATCCTAAAGAGCTCAGCCTAATTGATGATTCATATAGCTATACGCTTAAAGAATTGGAAGCTATGGATGACGCGCAATTGCAGCTATTGGCAGGCCAGCAAGCCGTGGCATTGGCCATGCACACTGCAACAACGCCGCAGACATTGACTATGTTAGAAAGTTTTTTGAAATGATTATCATACTTGAAGGTCCTGATGGGGGTGGCAAAACCACTCTTGCAGAAGCATTACGTCATCGATTGCAATCCGATCGCATGACCCATGTCATCAAACATGGGCCTTACAAAGGTGTAAAGTCAGAAGACCTTTGCAAAATGTTCTTTCGCTCAATGTCCCAAGCCCTAACCTACGATGATCATGTCATTATGGACCGGTCTTGGCTGTCAGAGCCTATTTACGGAGAGGTATACCGCAATGGTGAAAATCGAGTTGATATGCCTAGGCGTCGCATGCTTGAACGTGTTGCCCTATCTCGCGGTGCCGTGGTCATACATTGCCAACCAGATCTCGAGGTTTGCATCAAGACTTTCAGCGGCCGTTTAGATGATGAGTACCTTGACACTGTGGAGCAGCTTAAGGCTGTGTACCAAGGCTACGAGCTGCTTGACATGCAAACATGCCTTCCAGTAATACCTTATGATTATGAACGCGACACACTAGAGGGACTTCTTCCTCAGCTTATGAATAGAACCTCACACAATCCATTCTCAGGAGGTGGTGCATTTCGTGAAGGCAACATTCTGATGCTTTGTGATCGTGGCCCTCGTACTAATGTGCGTGAATCCGCAGCTGTTGTGCCTTTCATCAACTTCTTGGACAATGAAGGCCCAAGTCGCATGTTGGCTGATACGCTTGAGCGTGAAGGCATCTCTGAAAATGAGATCTATTGGATCAACACACAGACATACCAAGGCACGCCTACTGATGCAAAGTTTGTACAAACGCTAAAGCCGTCAAAAGTTTTTGCACTTGGCAACAACGCTTATTCATGGGCATTGAATAATGATGTGCAAGCTCATAAGCTGCCACCACCTTTGTATCATCTGCAAAACTTTCCCAACCAACCCTATCACATTACCGAGGCCGACTATGGAAATACTAATTAAAAATGAAGCTGAACTGATTTACTTGTACCGTGCCTTGCAGCAACAAGGCAAATGGACAAGTCCACGCGGTGAAAAGTGTTTGGAGATTGAGAACTTCTCATACACCGTCAATCCATTTGTGCGATTCAACTCTTTTGACGGCCGTAACTTCAATCTGCGCTATCTTAAACGCGAGATGGCATGGTACGTTAAAGCCGATCCTTATGACTTGTCCATTGCTGAGCATGCTGCGCAGTGGGGCAAGATTGTTGCCAACGGCAAGTTGAATAGCAACTATGGCAGCTATTGGTTTGGTAAGCATGGCGTTGCCAACATTGTCAAATTGTTGACTGCTGATCCTATGTCACGCCGCGCCGTTATTCCTATGTACGGCACTGACATTGACCATATGGATGCTGATGCTAAAGACGTGCCTTGCACATTGGCAATTGAATTCAGACTGCGTAATGGTAGGCTTAATGCTCGTGCCATCATGCGTAGCCAAGACATTCTTTGGGGCATGGCCAATGACTTGCCTACATTCTCATTCTTGCAAGAGATTGTTGCAACATTGCTTAACGCTGAAATAGGAACATTGACAGTTACTGCAGGCTCATTCCATGTGTATGAATCACGCATGGAGATGTTCAAGAGCATCATATTCAATAACACGCATGTGCCAATTGAAGACAAGCCTCCACGCATTACCCGCTATGAGGCCCATCTCTTGATGGCAAAGAACATCAATCCTGAATTTAGCTTCTCAAAATGGCTACTTAACGTCTAACGTGATATAATCATCACGTGGACAACCACAAACTTCTTGATTTTTGAAAGGAACACATATGGCAACCCGTATTTTTTGGACCGATGACGAACGTAACCGTGTACTTAAACGTGCATTGCTTTACGTGCAACAAGGCAACTACAGTTATTTTGACGCAATTAAACGTGCTCAGGACTATGAGCTAATGGCAAATCGCCATCGTGCCTTTTCCACAGCTTCAGCAGCAACAGATTTGACCAAAATCTTAAAAGCTATGATGGCGCAGGCGCCTATTGCACGCAAAGAGGTAGTAACCCCTATTGTTGAAGAAAAAATGCAACCAGAGCCACAGAGTGCACCCACTGAGCCGTCTATATTGGTAGGCTCTATTGACGATCTGGTTAACGCCATAGCGCAAAAGGTTGCATCTACCTTAGGTCAAGCAATGCGTAAGCAACTTACCAAGGAAATTAAAGAGCTTGAACATCACTTTTCAGTGCCTAAGCATGACCCGACTTACAGCATTGACCATGCCTATAAAAAGAAAATCATTGTCATTGGCTTGTTGAATGATCAAGTTCATGCAATCACACGTGAGTATGGCGATGCATATGACATGCGATTCATAGATACAGATCGCGCAATGGGTATGAATCCACCGGATGCTGATGCATACCTATTGATGAAGAACTTTATCAACCATCCTCTCTATCATAAGTACCAAGTTTTTCCAAACCATGTACTTATTGATGGTGGTATGTCAACGCTGCGTATGTGGCTCAACACGAAAGGCAAAGAACTATGACACCCGATTTTGTTTACACCCCAGCAACAACAGATATCACCTTGCGGTGGCGTACTGTGTATGGCTGGATACCACCTTCGGAGCAGGCAAGCTTTCAAAAGAAGTGGTCAGACTTTAGAGCCTTAAGTGCGCAAGGGGCTGAAAGCCTTGAAGCGCCTAAAAAACTTACCTCAAACCTTGTGCAATGGAAAACAAAATGATGAATGGCAAATGGCCTACCGGCCAAGAACTGGTTAAGAATGGTTACAACGATTGGGTTGAGCTGTTAAAAAGAACAGGGCACATGTCAATGCTTGATGACCCCTATAATGTATGGGCTGAAGCTTTTCATGTAGGTACTACATTGGAGCGCTTAGGCTGTGTGCATGCCATCCAAACAGGCGTGCAGCTTTATGCAGATGAAGTAGAACCTATGACCATGACTGCTGAAGACATTAAGCAATTGCAGCTTAATCTTCTAAAGCAAGTCATTGTGATTATCGAGTCAAAGGGGCTACGGGCATAAGGCCTTGACGCTGCTGCATTTGCGGATTCATACTTGTATTTGCAAATGCAGGCCTTGAGGCTTGTGCCAACTCTTCTTCAGTAGGCTCAGGCGCTGTAGACTGACTTTTTAATAAGTCATTGATGCCTAATGCCGGCATAGCTGCAGCGCCTATAGCTGCGCCTGGTAGTTGTAGACCTGGGACCATAGACGCCAAAGCGCCTACGCCGCCTAAAGCTGCAATCACAGCACCCGAACGGTCGCCTTCTTGGAATCGGCGGTACGCTTCATAAAAGCTTAGACCTGCGCCAGCCCCGGCAGCAGCCCCGCCTACAATAGGTGACTTCAAAATACTGGCAGCTTTTGATAAAGGCCCAGGCGTAGCTTGTGTAACTCGAGCTTTTGCAGCAGCCTCGGCAGCAGCTGTAGCTTCCATACGTGCTTTTTCTGCTGCCTCTGCAGCTTTGCCTTGCTCAATCCACTTATCAGCAATGGATTGACCCTGTTCCAAGGGGCCAAACATCTTAGTCATGCGCTTTGTAAGTTTGCCCTGACCCTTGCTGCGCTGATAGAGAGCACCACCTTCAGGCACGCCGCCTTCAACGGTTTTATCCATGCCTGCCCAATTCTTAAGCCATTTAGTACCAGATGTTGCCCCTTTAGGCGCTGCTTCAGGCACAATGCCAGCTTTCAAAAGCTCTTCATCACGCAAAGCTTGAAGCATCTTCTCAACTTCTTGAGCTTCTTTGATCTTTTTCACAGCCATTGCTTGCCGCGCTTCTTTTCCGGGAAAGACAGTCTCAGCAACTTTTTGCAACCCCGGGCCTGCAATAGCGCCAGTCCCTGCTGCAGCAATGCGTTCTTGCGTAGGCGATAATCCTAATTCAGGAAATGCTGAGCCTTTAGCATTACCAATTGGCGCTTTTACAGGCGTACCAATAGGCGCTGCAAAGATAGGATCTAAGCCGTGCAAAGCTTTTTGCGCTTCAGGGTCGCTCTCAGGTTGCTTACCTGAAAAGATAGGGTCAATGTCTTTAAGCTCAGCCATGCTTAGACTCCATTATTGTGGGTGGAACTGGTTAAAGAGTTGCATACGATGCTGAGCGTAATCTTTATTGATTTTCTCATAAATGCTGCCGGGCGTAAAGAATGTTCTTGGCGAAGCTGTAGGCCCAGTAGAATCTGCATGTTGCTGATACGCGTTATACAAAGACTCACGTTGCTTATTCAGCAACACTTGTTGGCGTGCCCATAACTGAACTGCTTTAGAAGAATCGTCAGTACTTGCCATTGGTGCTTGCAGGAGTCGAGCATCATTGTCAGTGGGGTTAACACCTAAAAGACCCTTGTTGGCTTTGACGTTGTTCAAGAATTCAGTGCCTAAGATACGAGTCACGTCACGAACTGCTTGTTGCTCTTCAGGCTTCAACTTAACTTTTTCCAAGAATTGCTTAACTGGCAAGCCAAGTTTGATTTGTGCATCTCCAACAGTACCTTGCGCGCCTTCTTGCGCTGCAGTCATAAGACCTGATAGCACGCCTTGTTGCTGCATCATGCCAAAGATTTGTGGGTACTGAGTTGCAAACCTGTCCAGCTGACGCAAGTTAGTTGTAGAAGCCTCCAACATTTGTGGGGTGAAGTTTAAGATCTCATCACGTTTTTGTACAAATGACTTATCAGCTTCTTCCACACGTTTCTTAGCAACCTCGGCTTGTGCAGACAATGGTAAGCCTGCCAAGTCAGAAGGAGCTGCAGCAGGTCGTTGCTGCCCACCTGCAGATTGAATTGCAAGTTGCGCAGCTTCAGGCGGTAATGCAGAAAGACCTTGCCGCAGTTTGGTCAATTCTGTTTGCAAGATAGTCCGGCGTGGGTCAGATGGAGGCAACACAGACAATTCTTTGTTAATTGCGGCAATGTCACCGCCAATACGACCCAGTGTTGTGCCTGTTCCAGGAACTGGCATTTTAGGCGATAGCGCAGGTCCTGTAGCAGGTGTAGGCTCTGGCATTGCTGCAGCTGGCGCAGGCATAGGCGCTGCAGTGGTTGGAAGAGGCGCAGAGGCCCCAGCCGTCTGCCCTGTAGGTATTCCCCCACCGGGGATCAAGTTCAACACTCCAGGGCCATACTTGGCAACCAACTCGGCTTGTCCCATACCTGCTTTACGATCTTCCTGGGCTAAGCCGGAAAGATCTTTCTGCATAGTGAAGGTGCCTTTGACAATCTCACCAACTTTAGGAGAAAGCTGCGCAACAACAGGGTAGATTTGCGCAAGCTTAGCTGCCACACCCGGTTGTGTACCTGCAGTTGCTAAAGCATCTTGCACTTGGTCAGGCGCAACACCTAAAGTGCTGGACAATAACTGCAAGGCTTTGGACTGGTTCTCAGTCTCATACTTTTGTCCCGCAATTTGCGCACGCATTTGCGCAATAGGCAACTGCGCTTCAGCTTGCTTTTCTTGTTGCTGACCCATTGTGGTTGCAACATTGCCTAATGCTTCACCAAAATTACCGGTTCTTCCGGGATTAAGAAACTGTCCAGCTATTTGAAACCAGTTAGGGCCTTGATTGGCACGTGTTTCCAATGCTGTCAGCGTTTTTTGCAATGCATTAAAGTACTCTGTCTTTGCTTGATCATCGCCACCAAGCATCGCAGGGGCTGTAGGAAGTGCCATGTTAGTCCTTAGATGATAGGTGTGCCGTCAGAGGTAAAGCTAGTGCCTGCCAAACTGCCCATGTCAAATGGGTTGCTAGCATTACCACTAGTGCTCCAACTCTTCCACCAATCAGACAGGCTATTACCAATGGCTTGACCAAATGGCGTAGTACTTGCGCCGGCAAACAAGGAGCCAAGGCCCGCAATTTGCGCCAGTGGAGAAGTCTGATACGCGCCGGGGATAGGGCCTGTGTATGTTGAGTTCACGCTGGTAGGAATAGTAAAGCCCTTCATGTTTTGCGCAGAGGCTGCCAACGTTTGCAATGGGAACAATTGCTCGTTTTGTGCAATGGTCTGTTGCTGCCCGCCTAAGGTGGCCAACGCATTGACATCGGCAAGGCCCATATTTTGACCTTGCTGCGCAAGTGTACCTAATTGACCTGCAGCAGCCAACTTGTTAGCTTGATCGGTTTGTGCAGCTTGTAAAGCTTGTGAATACCCAGTTTGCAATGCCTTTGCTTGTTCAGCATTAATGTTTTGCAATCCTGTGTTGATGGCTTGACCAAGAACTTCAGCGCCTCGCTTGGATCCAAATTGCCCAGCGCCTACAGCACCCGATGTTGCCTGTGGTGCCAAAAATTGCTGAATATTACGTGTGCCTAATTGCCCCAGCGCATCCACTACGTTTTGCGTATAAGGGGTCATCAACTGCCCAGCACGAGTAGCAATGTCAGTATTGCCTACATTTTGCGCAAGTGTGGATGCTGCGCCTAACTGCGGCTGATACTGGCCTTGCATATTACCTACAGCTGTAAATGCTTGTTGCTGCAAAGGCTGAGCCCCTGCATACGTTGCATTTTTTGCTACGCTTGTAGATTGCGAGGCTAAATTGCTAAGATAGTCAGTATACCAGCTTGGCGCAGTTGTGTTTTGCTGCTGCGTTGTCGTGATATTTGGTAGTGGATCACCTTGTGTCAATGACATGATTAGCCTTTCATATACTCAAGAGGTGACTTGGCGGGAGGCGGAATCTTGCCAACTGATGCCGAGCGCTTATGTTTTCTGATCTCTTCACGCATTTTATCCAAAACTCGGGCTCCAGCCTTATTTGAGCCATTGCCAAGTGCAGAAACAATGTCTGCGTCAAATACGTATTCACCATCGGCAAGCATTGCTGGGATGTCATCCGATTGGCCATCGCCTGCGCCTTGCACGTAATTACCTGTCTTACCCGTGACAAACTCAGGCACATGCTGTGACAATGGAAGATTGTCTTTAACTTTACCACCTTTGGCAAAGCCTGCAAGTGAACCATTGCTACCAAGCAATGATAAGCCGGCTTGCATTAATGCGTCAGGTCGATTGCCCGTAGGGGACATCAGCTTTGATAAAGGGGAAGTTGTCTGCGTAGTAGCAGCTTGCTGCTCTTGCTTTGGCTGTTCAGATTTAGCCTGAGCCCCTACTTTACCGGACAAAATGCTCAGTAAATGAGGGTCAACATTAGCCAATTGCGGATAGAGTTGTTTAAGATCTTGCATAAGTTTGACTTGTGTTCCCGTAGGGCCTGCTGCCAATGACGTGCCTTGCAAACTACCGGGCAATGCGCCTGTAGTAGTTGAAGACCCAGCTGAGACGTAAGGCACTGTTGCTGATTGCGGCGTTGTAGTTGTAGTTGTAGTTGCAGAAGTTGTTGTAGTTTTTGTAGGGGTAGTTGCTTGTGTAAGAGGCGGCACTGTAATAGGCTGCGTAATTTGCACAGGTGAAGGTGGCGGCGTTGACAAGTCAATTGGGTTACGCGGCGCAGTAATAACTACTTCAGGTGGAAGATTTTGCTCTTGTATAGATGGGACTGTCAATGGCGCAGTAGGCGTAACAGTGGCATCATTGACAGTGCTTAAATCAATTGGCGTTTTCTTTCCAATGATAGTCATTTGCCCACTAGGCGTTGTGCCTGGGACAGGTAAAAGATCTATGGGGTTAGATGCTACAGGTTGTGATTGACCATTGACATTAACAGTTTCCAAAGGCGAAGGCGTTGCACTACCTTGCGTTGCAGTAGTCAAAGGTCCTGTAGGCTGCTCCATTTCGCCAATCAATTGCTGTGTTCTAGCATCAATGGCGGCTTGATCATCTTCAGTAGAGTTTTGCGCAGCAGTAACTGCAGAGTTCATAGCCTTATTGGCGCGATTTGCGTCAACTTGTGCCTGTTCTTCAGGCGTCAATGGCGTGTTTGATGCTGAATTTGTATTGGCTTTTGCAATTTGCGTCAATGTTCCAACTAACGCAGGCAGATTATTTTGTGCCAAGGCATTGGCAACATTGGCACTAGCTGCAGCTTGATTGATTGTGATGCCCGTGTCGCCAATTTCTGTATTACCTATGCTGGGAATGCTTGCAACTGATGATAACGCACCTAATACATTACCATTACTCAACGCATCAAGAGCTCTAACAGCCTTAAGCCCTGTGCCTATGGTAACCCCTGTGTCGCCAATTTGTAAATTACCCGCGCCGCCAAGCCCGCCAAAAAGCGCACCACGACCCACGTCGCCACCTGTCAACGCCGCAGTGCCGCCACCTACAATTGCGCCACCTATAATAGGTGCCCATGTTGCACCGGCGCCAAGCGCGCCACCAATCGCAGTGCCAAGACCTGGAAAAGCTGCGCCTAATGCTAGTGGCGCAACCATCTTAACAAAGTCGCCAAAGCCAGTTTGGTCTACGTTTGAATAACTGGTTATGTTGCCTTTTTCATCATATACAGCCATCCATTTGTGGCCATTTTGAGAAAATTCGTTACCTAGTGCATATTTGAACTTTCCATCGGCGTCATACGTAGCGTTGATAGGCGTGCCATTGACAGACATCTGTCGCGTATATTCATAAGGCTTAAGACTACCGTTGCCATCGTCTTCTCCAGACATGGTGATGCGATTACCGTCGGCATCTAAGTAATACGTAGTGGTTATAGGCTGCCCATCGCTATCATAGCCTTGAACTTCTTGACCGCCAAATTTGATTTTTGACGCATCTAAAGGCGTAAAGCCTGTAAACTTAGTATCATCAGTTTTAGAAGTAGAAGTTGCTGCGGGTGTCACAACGCCATTAGGTGCATCAGACTTGCCAATAGATTGATCATTTGGACGGCCCGTATTTACTGACCCCGAAGCGTTCAAAGAAAACGGCGTGTATGGATGAGCGGCGTTGTAATCGTCGATCATCTTTTTGTAACTAGCATCCAACGCTTGCGCTTCGCTCAAAGACAGATTGTGATCCGCCCCCCATGGAGTAAATGCGGCTGTCGATGTTGGCAAGCCTCCCGGTACTGACACCATTGAGTTGACGCCGTTTGCGTTTGCCCAGTCTTGCCACATCTTGTGCGCAGTTGGAGAATCCAGAGTCTCGTATGCAGTCTTGGCGTTCAACTGCTGCGCGTTGATACCCGCTAAACCTTTGGTAGTGTCTTGGTTCCCGGCAGTGGGAACCGTCTGACCAGTGAAGTAATTTTGCACTTGGTTTTTTGACATACCCAAAGCCAAACCCAAATCGTCAGGCGTGAAGCCAAACTGATTTAGAGCGGTGCTCATAGATTTAGGATCGTCTTTGTACTGATACCACAGGTCGCGAATGCCCGTTAGTTGATCTGGGCTGTATTGTTGCGAATATTTCTCACCCGCAGTAATAGCTTGGCCGGGACGCAGGATTTGGCTGACATCGGTGTTTGGCACGCCACCGGGGCCTGCAACCAACTTGGATGGCGTGCTGGCGGTCTTGACAGCAGCCGCATATGGGTCATATGCCTGAAGTGCCCATGCGTTGGCTGTAGCGTTATCCCACCCATTTTGTTTTGCAAATTGCGCGGCAAACGTGGGATCTGCATACATCTTGGCAGCAATGTTATAGGCTTCTTTGTTTGTGCCCAAGTACTTTTTCCAGTTGGGGTCATTCCACTCAGCAGCTTGTGATGGATCTACGCCCATAGCAATACGACGATTTGCGCGATCAATTTGCTCTTGGGCTTGTTTAAGCAGCGCGGCGCTTGAGTAAGGGTCGGTAATGCCTTGATGCGCAAATTGATCTGCAAGTGTGCCACCACCATAAGGGTTTGATTGAGACAATTGCCAATCAATAAACGCTTTTTGCTCAGCAGTGGCCGCTGGCACGTCAGTCACTGCGGCTTGATGCGCGGAATTTACCATGCCACTTTGATTTGTGGCAGTAGGCGATGATGCACTAACAGTCACAGGCTCAGGAGTTAACGCAGGACTGCTTTGTGGCGCCGCAGTAGGCAATGCACCAGTAGGCACAGGCATGTTAAACAATGACTGCAAGGCACCGGATGCAGATGTAGTAGGCGCATCATCTTGCCACTCATTGCCACCTGTTTCTGAGTTATATACCCATCCCATGTTATCGTGCTCCAGAATTCACAGCATTCAATACTGCAGTAGCCCAGTCTTGCCATGCGGTAAAGACGTAAGGTCCTGGAATGCCTTCATTATTAAATGTATCCAACGACTTAAGACCTGCTGCCCAATCTTGCCAGCCATCTTCACCAGAAGGAATGGAAAGATTTTGCGCAGCATACTCTTCACACATAAGACTTGCCCATGAGTCCCATGTGTGATACCGTGGATCATACACAAGAGACATCAATAGCCCCTGACGTCGCCGCCATCAACACTTAGCAAGATTTTACCCATTTGGTAATCACCACCTGCAATGTTGGAAATAAAGCGTAATCGAATTTCTCGGCGTTGCTCACGCATATCAATCTTGTGTGTATTAGGCTCAAAGTCATATGGCGTAGACTCTACGTCATCAGCCTGCGCATATGGGCGACCTGTAATAACCAATTGCATAGTGCCTTCTTGTATAAAGTCAGGCTCAACGCGCTCAATGTGACTCCAAACGTTATCGCCTATGCTACCTTGTGGCGCTTGTGTTGAATTTGCAGGCCCACCTGCGACCCAACCAAGATCTGATGTCTCAAAAAATGACTCAATCGCATCTACTTGCGTATTTTTAACTTCATCAACACCGGTCTCATGCTGCCACAATGTAATTTTGTTTGCTTGCGTTGAAAATGTGGCACTCACAGTTGCCGAAGTCGTAGTTGCAGCGCTTAATGTCACAGAAAAGTAACCTGCAGTGCCACTAGGTGCTATGGCGCGAATGATTGCGCCTGTAGGTACCCCTGTAGCGGCAACAACTTGCCCTACTGCAATTTGGTTATTCACTGCAACTTGAATGATGTTTGTGCTATTTGTCGTGATATTGGATGTAAATACAATCTCTGATACGCTTAACTCAGACCCTGCGTTAATGGGATATTTAAAAACTTGAGAGAAGTATCCGGCAGTGCGTCGTGCCCCTATAGCCTGTCCCGCATCATACCAGCAATTCTCACGAATGTTGTAAATAATAGCGTCATTGCACTCTGTAGAATCGCCTGAGGGGAAGAACCACCAAATTTCGCCAAAGCGTGGAACTTTATTTACGTAAACTTTTTGACTTTGCGCGTAATTTAAGTTATCAAAAAAGTAGTTTTGATTGAACGTATTGGGTATCTCTTTGACCACGCCGTTGTACAACAGAAAGCGATCAACACCACACCAGTAGTAGATGCCATCATACTCAATGACGCATTGGCTAGACAAAATAGAAGACTGGCTGGTAATGATGTCATACCGCCAGTACAACGTGCTACCTGTCACTGTTGTAGGCGCATAACTGACACGAATTACAGAGTCCAAGGCCCAAAATAGCCCAGATGGCGCGTTTGAACCTCCGCGCACAGGCAAACCTTGCACAATTTTTGTGGATGACGCGTTTGTCTCGTTAGCATCCGCGCCGTTCCAATCATATGGGTTACCCGCGGATGAGTTTTTGATCAGCCCGTTATCGCCATATACAAAAACGTATGGATGTAAAACAACCACACCACCAGATACGGAAATAGTAGCACCTGTAGGCGATGAGCCACTTGTGTCTTTTAATGGCGCCAAAGTAGTCCCATTTAAAGGGCCGCCTAGAACTGCAGTGTTATACGTGCTATCGATTTGCGACAGATTGCGACCGGGGTGCGCAAGCAAAAAGTTAGCACCTGCACCTGTTGAATCAAACAATGAGTCAAACTGCCACAAGCTGTCACTACTGGCAGTAAATTGACTATCCACTGTTGCAATCAGCGCATAAAAGCCTGCACCAGTACCCCCAATTGCACTAGATGAGGCGCTAACAACATCGCCAGTGATGTAATAGTTACCACCTGTGGTAATGGTCACAGTGGTTACAGCGCCACCAGAAACCACGATTGTTGCTTTAGCACCTGAGCCTGAGCCACCTGTTAATGACACGCCTGTGTAAGTCCCATTAGTGTAGCCTGAGCCGCCTACAAGACCTAAAGTTGTAAGTATTGCGCCACCAAAAGTTATTTCAGTAACACCGGCGCCTATACCCGCGTTATTGATGTCAGTAACTTCAATACCATTGGCATAGCCATTAAAAATTTTAGTGATGCCATTGGTTGAGTTGACATATAAACCGCGTGATAAGCCATCAGCGTTTGTTGTGATGGCCCTATAACCACCAATTTTACGAGGTCTTGCGCGTTGAAACCTTACCCATTTGCCATCGGTATAGTAGTTCATGTCAAAGACAGTACCATCCCGTTGGATGCCCGGCTGGGTATCAATTGCAAAGACTTTTGCTGTCATTAGTATGTACCACCAAAAATGCCACCAGTGAAGTTGCCTGTGCCAGCGATATTCAATCCTGCCGCCGTCAAAGCAAACAAGTTCACACCAAGGATGGCAATGTCAAATTCACCAGAAGCGGCTCGGTAGATACCAGTGGTGGTCTCCGAAGCAAAGTTCAGTGAGGGAGCGCCAACAACACCGTCATTCAAGCTGATGTTTGTCGAGCCAGCCAAGATGGTGTTGGCATTGTACAGGTTAACTGAGTCACAAACCAATGTGGCCTGAGTCCCTGTGGTCAATACAGCAGTGGCTCCAGAGCCTGTGGTGATCGTCAGGGTGTATGCGCCGCTGGTGGCATTCACAACGTAATACACCTGCACTGTGGATGGCACAACAATAGTTACGTTGCCAGTCAGTGTACCTGTGTACTTTTGAATGACATTAGAGGCCTCAGTGGCTGTCAGCGTGTAAGAGCCTGCTGTGACCGCCTTGGACAACTGGGTGAATGCAAATTGGGTCGATTTACCCAAGCCCACGGTGTAAAAAGTTATGCCACTACATACAATGATTGCAGAATCGCCGGGTTGCAACACAACGCTGGATGAACCATTAATTGTATTGCCACCGCTTCCAGCCACCGTCAAAGCGCCCGTGCCGCTGTTGCGCAGGAACATGAACCAGTTGTTGCCAAGGGTCGAGGCCAAGGTCAAGGTCAGGGTTCCAGCGCCACCAGTCCACACATAGGTGTTGGAGCGGTCAGCATCAACTGCTGTGTAGCTTGTCGAGAAGGTGGTGACGGGCTGGCTTTGGTTCAGCGTCTGACCAATTGCCAACATACCATAACCCGCAAGGGTCGCTGCATCTGCACCAGAAGAGCCAATGCCATAGGCAATGATGCCCCAGGTGCCTGCCGTTGTTGGATTTGCAGTGATGTAAATATAGTAAGATGACCCTGCAGGAATTGTGATGATTGTGCCCGCACCACCATAAGTTTTAACGGTGACTGCTACTGAGCCAATGTTGCGGATTAATGCGTCCTGACCAACTGATGCTTGATTGGCTGGTGGCATTAGCAGATAATACGATGAAGAGCTGGAGGTGATCTCCATAATTCGTGCAGCGTAGTCATCAGTGGCATTGCCATTGATAGGCCATTGCAATTGCGTGGTTGCAGTTAGCGTGACAGTGCGATACGAGACGTCAGTTGGCTGAATGACGTTACCAGTAAAAGGGCTGTTGTAACTCATGAATCCACCGCTACGGCTTGACGATCTGCAATGCGAAGCTTATCTTCTGCCATCAACGTTTGCATGATTAGATCGTACTGTTGCTGAAAAAATTGTGTACGTGCGTCATTCTTAAGGAAAGGCATTGCTTGTAAGAGTGAACCAAACAACAATGCTTGTGGCGCGTACTGCGTAAACCAGTTTGTCTGGTTGGAAGAATCTAAAGGCTGTACACGCTCGTAGTATAGCACTTCAAAATTATATGCTGCAGCAGGTGTAGGTGCTACCAACCAATGCGTATAGTCGTAATCGCAATAGTATAAAGGCACATCTGTTTGCGTAGGGTCAGGCCAATACGCACGCAAGTACTCATACTTACGCAATAGAACAGGTTGACGTACGCCAGCTACAGTGATATTCATGGAGACTGTCTTATGCCACCGCGCAGGCTTATCAATGACAGACTCACCAGTAACCATATTACTAGTATTGACAGTTAAGTTGCCTAAAAACTTAATTTGGGAAGCAATGATTTGCTCCGCCAACATGATAAATGTGGGAATCTTCTCAATTGTAGAAGTGTCTGTACGCTCCAGATATGACTGGATATTCTCCACTAGAGAGTCGTAGGTCATAACCGCAGCAGTTGTCACAACACTATCCCTTTCATGTACATTCGTATTGTATCTTGTCCCCAGAATAAGAACATAGTCAAGAGGTCATTGTTACTGCAATGCCAGTAACGCTGTTAACACGCTTTGTCCAACCTTTGCCAAACGTGCCCCATGTGGGCAAGCCTGTAAGAAAAGACATGCGACGCTTGCAGTAATCTTCGACCAAGTGTTTGGGGTTGAACGCTCTAACTGCTACCAGCGTCTTGGGTCCAATGTTGCCATCAGGCTCTACGCCAACGCAGGCTTGGAGCCACTTGGCAGCACGGCCTGGGCCAGAATTGATGGCAGCGTCAAATACCGCATAGTCCACGCCAGCAGGCAAGTCATCGCCTTTAACTTTATCCCAATACTTGGTTTTGTAAAGTGACGCAACATCTGCAGGTGTTAATGCGCGCATGGCTTTTTCATCCACAGGGTGGCCACAATGTTCTTCCCAAACTGTTTTAGTGCAACCTAAATTGGTCATACCACCTGGATCTTGAGGGTGATTAACAAAGCCGCCTTCATCAACAAGGACAGCTGCAAGGGCTTTTTGGAAGTTATCTTTCATGGCACGTGAGGTGTAGATTGGTGAAGTAAATCGTCTTTGGCTTGGCTACCAGCCGAAGACCCGAAATAGAAAGCAATGATGCCCGTCCAAGCCGTGCCAAGCGAACCAAGCATCAGCATCAGGGCGTCAGAAGTTTTGAAGGTCTCAGTCATCATGCCGATCAAAATGCCGAAGAAGCCAATCGTGACCGTTATAGCCAATATGGCGGGAATGTACGAGCGAGTCTCGGCCTGCATTTCACGAGCAGACTTCCTGTCCTCGACGTTCAGTTTGGCAAAGTCCAAACCCATCTCTTGGGCACGAGCCGCCATGTCAATTTCGGCTTGCTTCAAAAGCATGATCTGGTCAGCGCTGAGTTTGCCTTCACTGATCGTGGATTGCACATCCTTGGGGTCGATGCCGACAGCTTTGCTGACAGCCTCAATAGCCAAGCCAGCCAGTGGGCCACCAAGGGCCGTGGCAATCGTAGGGGCGATAGTTTTAAGCCAATCCATGTTCACTCCTTAAAAAGGTAAGTAAGTCAGCGCCTTGTCCATCGCCCGCTTGGCAAGCGGCTCAGGAAGCACGTACACAAAGTCGAGGAACCACCAGACGCAGGCCACGTAGCAGAACAATTTGAACCACTTCTTGAAGCCTGCGACGATCTCATCCATGAGTCCTCAACTGATAGATGCCATAACCCACCATAACGATCAGCAAAATGGCGGCAAGCGACCCCAAGACAATCTCAAGTGCTTCCTGTGCTTCCTTTTTCTTTTTGGCGGCGGCGTCCTTTTCACGCTTGGCGGTTTTGGCGAACTCAGCCTCCATAGCCGTGGCGCGGGCTTTGATCCTATTCCACAAGTCCATGTGGTTCGGGAAGAACAATTTGTTTTTTACGTCTTCCTCAAACTGCCTGCTGCGCTCCAGCGCCATTTCAATCTCAAACGCCTTGCCTAGCGCTGAACCCTTGAAACCGCCGCTCTTGGCTTGGATAACGACTTGTAGCCCGTTGGCCTTGGCGTCAAAATATCGGCCCAAAAAAGGGCCGAGTGACTCTACGTTCTGAGCGGTGTTTGCCGCTTTTTTGACAAGGTTGACTGCCGAGTTAATGGCGTCCAGTGCTTCAGACGGATCAATCGGGAGCATAACTACCTCATCAGCAAGGGCCAGTGGTGCAGGTCAAGCTGGAAGAAGTGCTCGAACTTGTGGAAGTGCTGACGGAATGGTTGTCAGTTGGACGGTTATCGGTTGTGTAAGTACCCGTGCCCAGCACGCCAGTGCCGGACATCGAGGTGTATGTGCCGCTACCAATCACGCCTGTACCAGACAACGTGATGTTGGGTTGTGGCGCTTGAATTTTACCAGCGATGTCGGTGGTGGCCTTGAAGCCAGTGCCTGCCATGGTCACAAAAGCCGCCGAGGTGGCAGTTTGAATATCACGGTTGGAGTTGGCTTGAGCAATACCCAAGGTGGTAGCGTTGGCAGACTGAGCCAGAGCCACGGAGGTCTGACTGCGCACAGCGTAGACCTGACCAGCAACAGGAAGGATCGCTCCAGTGAATGACAGGGCGTAGTCAGCCCAGTGGCGAGGGGCGTTGATCTGTTGTTGTGGCTGACCACCAAAGCCATTTATGCTCATCACCGCGGCAACCTTGGCCGTGGTGTCACCCATCTTGGCGATCTCAGCCAGCGCGGCGTACTTGGCGGCTTGAGCCTGCGACTGAGCCTTCTGGGCTTCAGCATAGGCGGCGTACTCGTGGGCACAGCCCGTCAAAGACAGAGCAAGGATGGCGGCAATCAGCTTCATGGGAATCCTTCTGGTCAGAGACCTAAAACCTTTTTTACAAACTCCCCAGCAACGCCGGGGCCAAAAAGAACGCACAAGATTACCCCGTACAAGAGGTACTCAATCTTGGTCATGCGCTTATCCCCGTCGCGCAATGAACGGTCGATACTGCTGTATCGTTCCGTGCATATTGCTTCGTGGACAGCCAATTTGGTCTCCACCGTGTCCATGATTACTCCGCTGGCTTTTCAGGCTCTGGAGGGGGCGCAATAGAATCACGAGCTTCTTGCTGGACAGCGTCGATCAGTTGGTACACCTCTTGGTATGGGCGTGTGCCCAGATAGCCGAGAATGCTATTGATCAATTGGTCAGAGATTTTCATGGCTTCTCGTTGTTTGCGGCTGGGGTTGTCAAGATTGTCGTTGCCTCGGCTGAAGTCAAACGGAACACTTCAGGGAACGCCACGTTGGTCATCATGTTGACGTAGTCAATAGCGGCTTGGTTTTGCAAGTCCACATCGCTGACCACGCTCAGGCGGTTGTTGCCCGTGATGATGAGCGAACGCAGGCTGTACAAGTCAGCACCAGTCACACCCAATGATGCCGCATAGCCTGCATCATTCAAGAAAAGGGTCGCCAAGTCGTACTTGGTGCTGACGCCGTTTGCTGTGATGGGGAAGCGGTTTTGGAATGCGTTGCGCGTGATGACCCATGTTTCATATACGGGAGGTGTTGGAACAACTGGCGCTGTAAAAGTAGAGCCGTTGTATGACCAGCCAATACCGGGCTGAGGCGTAGTATTGGTAATGTCTACAACATACTGCCAGTCAGGGGCAACTGAAGCCGCCCATTCGGCATCTGCCTCGACAACATTTTCAACAACATTATTTTGGATGAGTGCGTATTGCATTTTTTTTCCTTATTCAAACCACCATACACGGCAAAAACCTGAGCCACCGTTTCCGCCAGCCGCGTTGGTAAAACCACCACCGCCGCCCCCACTACCAGTATTTGCTGTTGCGGCAGTACCAGCAGTAGAGCTATACCCTCCATTACCGCCAGCAGAGGAGCCTTTTCCCGCAATGCCGCCGCCAGCACCGCCAGCACCGCCACCGCCAGCAAAACCGTAAAGACCAACAACGCCATGACCACCCAGCGTTGGAACAGTAGAAGGGGCGCCATTCCCAGCAGAACCAACAGTCCCCCTTCCAGCAGAACCGTTGCCGTTAGAGGCGTAAGAACTGGTACCACCCATGCCGCCGCCGCCGCCTCCAGTGCTATATGTGCCATTAACCCCGCCTGAACCGCCCCCACAGCCACCGTCTGACCCTCCTGCGCCACCAGAACCACCGCCGCCGCCGCCAACAACAGAATAAGAACCAAAAGATGTTGTGCCTCCATTACTTCCAGTACCACCGCCACCACCAGCGCCGCCACTACCACCAGCGCCTATGGTGACTGTTTGAGAGGATGTTGCGGTAGCAAAACCAACCGTAAGACCGCCGCCACCGCCGCCACCACCACCCTGATTGGGGCCGTTGTCACCACCGCCACCACCAGCGCCCCCCCCAACAACCATGACATTAACTTGACCGCCGTTGGCAATCAAAGTCGCGGACGGGCTGAATGTGCCAGACGAAGTAAATTCTTGGTATTTCAATTTGCCACCGCCGCCTCCAGCAAATGGCGCAAAAGAAGAAAGGTTGCTCATTGAAGGACTCCTTGTTTGACTTTACCGATCAGTTCGGTGGTTGAAAGATTTTGGGTAACAATCCAGCCTGCTGTTGTTTCGGTATATACCAAACCAAACACCATGTTGGGAACATCGCAGGTCATGTGTTCGTCCAAGCCCATGATAGGTTTGCCGTTGCGGTGGATGACAAGCGGATGCCAAATCCAACTGCCAAAATAGTCGCTGACGATTATCTTGAAACCATCGCGTGGATTTGGCGGCAAAACCAACATACCCTTTTGCATGTTGGTATCAACATAGTAACTGCGTTCATGCTCTACATACTCGTAAGCATATTCGTCGCCCGAGTTGATGTGGAATTTATTTTCATCGCGGAACAGCAACCAAGGTTGGAACTGCGAAGCGACCTTAATGGTCTGCTCCATTGTTTGCTCTGCGAAGTCTTCTGGCAAGACAATCATGGTAGTAATACCCATCCACGAGTTGCGTCGGAATAAATCAAAGTGATACCCGCATTGAGGACATCAAAAGTCAGGTCTGATGCACTGCTCATAATGTTGGAGCTATTGCGCCCAATTATGGGAGTTGTCACGCCCGACACGTTCACCACGTTTACCCAATCGCCTGCGGATGGCGAGGCAGGCAAAGTCAGCGTCATATCCGCCGTCATCACATAGGTGTAAGACGAAACCGCTGTTGTGTTTGTGCCAACCACGGATACGTTTTGTTTAAGTGAGCCACCCAGTGTCAAGTTGCCTGATGTGGTTACCGTACCAGTCAAGGTCAATCCACTGACTGAACCTGTGCCACCAACAGAAGTCACCGTGCCAGAGCCGGGCGTCACGGTCGAGGTAATCGTGATGCCGCCAGAGGTGTTGGAAATTGAGATTCCAGAACCCGCACTCAGTGTTGCCAGTGTGTAGCCCGTGCCGTTACCACTGGTTAATTGACCATTTGTTGGAGTTGCTGTCAGTGCAGTTCCGCCATTTGCAACGGGCGTGACGCTCGATGCCAACAACTTGACCACGCCAGAACTGTTTTTGAAGTACAGCTTCTCGTCCAGCAAGTTAATGGCAAGCTCACCAGCGGACAGGTTGCCAGCAGTAGG
>JAUKPQ010049239.1:0-29225 GCA_032273045.1 Chloridella minuta | reverse complement strand
TTGTAGCTGTGCGCTACCACCTACTGGGGCCACTGGAGTTGACCCCACTGGCGGTTCTGCTGCATCATCATCTGCTGTATCGGCTGCTGCATCATCTGTTGCTGCGGCTGGTGCTGCTGCAGGTGCACCTTGGAAATTTTGCAAGTTCGGGTAAATCGGTTTACCGTTGGCGTCAAATGTCACACGTTCCGTCAGGTTGTCAGTGGCGTTGGGTTTGAAAAATTCGTCAAGTATCATGTTATGCTTCCTCAATATAATCTGCTGAGGAATTTCTAGCAGCATTTTTTCTATGTGCCTGAAACATTCTCACTGCCATGTCTGCTTCATCAAGACTACTGAACCGGCTGGGCAACACACGACCCAGGTGACGGATTTCAAAACCGCGCACTTGGTCGCCATAACATTCCAGGCATGTGCCATCTTCCAGAGTGATAGTTTTTACAGGACCGGCTTCGGCCATCACAGGGTTGATTGTGGGTGGCGGAACATAGTCTTCGCCACTGGTTTCGTCTTCTGTGGGATCTTCGTCCACTGGTTGATCGTCGGGCTTGGCCGGATTACGGTCTTGAACTTCTTTGCTGGCCTTGCGTTCAAGTTCTTTTTTCTTGTCTTCCAACTGATCCAGATATTGTGTAAGGTCTTTTTTGACCTTGCTCAACATGTCTTCGTCGATCTCGGCCATACGCTCTGCCAGTGCAGGTCTTGTGGGTTCTACATCATCGCCTACCATATACTTGCCAAATGGTTTTTGTTGTTTGTTACTGCCCAGAACTGGTGACACGTTTTCAGGCTTGAACAAGGCCGGCAATTGCGGCACTGATTTTTGCTGTGTGTTGAGTCCGTGTTTGGTTTTGGCGGGAGTAATGTCCGACTCTATCACAGCCAGACGTTTTAGTATATTGGCGATGCTGTTGCTCATGCTCTATTGTCTTTCAGGAAACTTCTCAGCATCCATGCATGTTTCTGATGTGCATCAATGCGTTCTGCAATGAAGTTGGCAATGCCTTGTTGATTTTCTTCAGTGGCAATGGCAAAGTTTTGGTTGAGTAATTCCAGCAGCTGGTTGTTGTTGGCCAGGAGTTCTTCAATCATGAGTCGGGCACGTGGAATCTTTGTTTGTCCCTGTATGATGCTGAGTTCAGCAAAGCGTTCAAAGCTGCCAGGTGAATAGTCACCTAGAGCACGTATGTATTCTGCGGTTTTGTCTATTGAGCCGTCGTAGACCTCTTCATACAAGTTGCCAAAAAACTCGTGCAGTTGTGCAAAGTCAGGTCCCTCCACATTCCAGTGAAACAACTGAGCTTTGATACTGAAAGCATATTCAGTTGCTAATAGAGTTTTTAAACTGTCCGCGAGCATGTTTGTTCCTTTTGTATTCCTTGGGCGTGTTAGGCGTAGGATCTGATTCAGTTGTATATTTACCTGTTAGTAAAGAACCTCCAGATCTTGACAACATGCCCATGGGCTGGCTTACAGGAGCAATGCCACCAGATGCAGTAGCGCCTGCTGACGCTGATTCTACTATTTCACGTACTTGCATCTGATATCTCCAAACTTGGTTGACCTTGATATTCTATTATTCGCCCAGGTCCTGCAACCACTCTATGATTGCGCACTTTGATGCGTCCATTGGCTTCGTCCACAGTTTCAAATCTTATGGGGTAAACACCTGGGCCGGCTTGAATTTGAAAGTTCTCTTCTAAGTAGCAGTCTTCCCAGATCCAAGTGCGTTCAGCAAACAGTTCATTGTTTACATACGCACGATAACGAAACGGCTGGCCGTGAACTTTGGCAGTGACATCACACTCTACGCGGACAAATTGTGTTTGCATAGAAGTATTTAGCGAAATCTATGCGGATAACTTTTTGGGATTATTTGCCGGCCACTGCCAGTCCAGCGCCTTTGTTGAAACTGGGGCTCCATGAATTGGCTTGTCGCAGGCCTTTGCGCTTTGACCAGTCATACCCGGCTCGGTGTCCCGAACAGTCTTTGGTGCATTCTGATCCTAGGAAACTCAGTTCGTCCAGTTGTTGTTCTTCTAATCCGTGTGATTCAAAAGGAGGCTCAAATCCACGATATAGTTCGTATTCAACTTGACTGCCTTGATCAAAAACTCTTACTGAGTATCCCAATTTGGTGGCATAACGATCAACCAATCTGTTGTATAACTTGGCTCGACTTTCTGCGCTTTGACCGGGTTCAACTTCTTTGCTGGCTGAAAAAGATATGTTTGCTGGCTGTTCTTTTTCCAAGAATTTTTTTATTGCAGCCAACACAGTGGCAAACACTCGTTGTGCATCACCCGCACCTGTGACATCTAGGCTATGGCCTCTTTCAAAACTCACAGCAACTTCATAGGGAGTGACATGCTCAAATGATATACTCAATGGAGAGCCATCGTCTAGTCGAGCCAATGCATCATAATCTCCGTGTTCACTTTTTGCCCATTTTAATGAATACGGTTGATCAAATGCTTCTGTTACATCTTCTTCATTAAAGGGCATGTTATAACGAATTTGTCCTTGAGCAGGACCACCTTGCCCTTGCTTGTTGATACTAACATCAAGTTGTCCTGGACCTACCTGACGGGAATATCCTAGATTGAAATTATTGGGCTGGTCTTTGGTGCGCGAAACTCCAGCAGAGAAATTGCCTCTGCCTACAGGAACACTGCCTTGAACATTGAATTGATTATTTGGCAACCCAGCAGTTCTTGTAACACCAGCACTGATACCACCATCGCCTATGGGCAATGCATAATTTGCAGAAACATTCTTGTTGATTTGTGTTGGGTCAATGTCTGGAGATGTCATGGCCATTCCCTGTACTGATGCGGTACCTGGTCCTATTTTTTTACTCACGTCAACTCCAGCAATATCTTGACGGCCGTACCGATCAACCTCTTGATTCGCTATGGGATTTATATCCAGTTCTTTTATAAATTCACGGGCTCTCATGGTGCAGGTACTCCCGAAATCACAGGTGTCCATGCACCAGTTTCTCTATTCCAAAATTCAGCGTGGTTGGCATTAACTGCGGTGTCACTGGGCACCTTATCTATAGGCACACGTACATTAGTCCCTGGGTAAGGTTCTGTGGATTTTTCAAGACCGCCTATGCCTTTGGGCTCGGCAGTATGGGCCGTCCACCATTTGCGATTATCACGGTTTGGATCCTTGGCTGTGAAATGTCCAGTTGATTGTGCATGTTGTAACTCTTCAGGTTTCATTGTTCTGTAAGCATGAGTCACGTCTTCGGGCTTTGGCCTGCCAACCATGGCAGGTACAACAACATTTTGAGTGGCTGGTGCTTTGGTACTAGTAGGTGGAGGTGCCTTCTGGGATTTGCCAAATATAGCCTTCATTCCGCCTATGGCACCCATAGATCCCAATCCAGCGTCAATGGTATCAGCAGGAATACTAACACCTCCTATGTCTATACTTCCGCCCAGTCCTGGACTGGTTGATCTTTTTAGATTTCCGTATTGATCTCTTGCGTCAGGATCCTCTCCTCCATAATCTGATTGATCCCTAAATTCCTGTTGACGTTGCGGAGTCATCACTGGGTTCCGTGAATCTTCAACTACAATAAATTCACGGGCTCTCATTTTTTCTGTGGTTGTTGGGCTGTGGGTACGTTTCGGTACACACGCTTGTTAGGATCCCACACAGTTTTCATGGGACCAATGCCGGCCAGTTTTTGAACTCTAGCAACCATGGCATCGTATTGGTCATCGTATTTGGCTTCAGGCTGCTCACGTTTTTTGCGTGTTTCTTCTATGTCTTTGTTTGCTATGCCAGATAATTTGCGTAACCTATGCACGTCTTCGGATGCTGGTTGTTGTGTTGGTTGTGAATCAGGCACCGACGCCGCTGCATCAGTGGCACTCATAGGAGTTACTGTAGTTGTACCTGGTTTGACAGCATTTGCTGGATCAGTAACAGCAGTCAGATGTTTGATCACACCTGCTTGTCCTTGTGGACTCTTGACCAGTGCCTGTGCCGCTGGAGTTGTTATTTTGGTGCCCATCATAGCGCCAACTTCTTTTGGATCAGTGTCTGGGGTGTCATAGTACTGAGAACCGGTGGCAGCATCTGTTTTCAAGTGTGGTGCAAATGCTGTTTGTTGTTGTGGCGTTAACCCTCGGGGAGCAGTGCCTGCTGCCTGACCTTGCGCCGATCTCAGGGTTGGTGCATTGGTTGCCGGTGCAATCGACTGTTCTTCTAGGTCAACGTCAGTTTCAGGATTTTTCCATGCACTTCGACGTTGCTCGCCTTCTTTTTCTTTGCCGGTTTTCATTTTATTCCACTGATCTTTTCGTGTCTTCAAGGCTGCATCATAGGCTTCTTTGCCCCCGACATGATCTGATGATGCTGCTGGTGGTATAATTTGACCATTTGGTCCAATGCGATTGGTATCCACGACCAATTTCCCACCAGGAAGTCTTATGGTCGGTACTTGGTCAGCGCCTGATGTTGCTTGAGAGGCTGTTGGCCCACCTTGACCTCCACGCCCAGCACCAGGGGTGCCAAATGTTTGGCCACTTTGTCCTTGCAGGAACTTGCCAAATTCCTGTTCGGACTTTGTGCGTTGTATGGCCTGGTCCATGGTTTCACCGGGCTTGACTTTGATTGTGGGTTTGGTGCCAGGCACAGGCATAGTTACAGGATCTGATTTGCCTTGTCTTATGTAAGTGGGCACTTCTACATCCAAGGGCATGTTCGCGCTAGACGAACCAGGTGTTACTTTGGGTCCTGGAGTTATCTCAACATTTTTACCACCAAGTTTGGTCAACACATTGTCTGCAGTTTTATTGGTAACAACTTTGCCGGACTGTCCAAGGCTGGGTATGGCATTGCCGCCAACATTGCGTCCTGTGGCCATATCTCGTGCAAGGTTTCTGCCAGCCATGGGCATGTTAGCACCGCCAGGTACATTGTTTGGAATAATAGGCACGGTAAATCGTGGGGCCGAGCCGTATCCCTGGCTCTGGAATCCGATACTGCTGCCCATGCCACCGCCTTCTATTGGTGTTACCTCCCATGGGCGCTGCGGGATTCCTTTTACTTCGTTGAACAGGTCGTGTAAATTCATAGTAATATATTTAGTGGAACATCAAGAATTGATTTTCTACGTCAAGGCGTGGTGCGCCTAGGTCTCCGTGTCCTGCAGGGAACACCACAACGTTCCATTTAGGAGCTGGCCCTTCGGGTATGCGATTCATTTGATCGTAGGTGATCACTGTGTTGGGATCAATGTTGTATGTTTTGCCCAGGTATTGTTTGAATTGTTCCCAGGCTTCGGGACTGCGAACTTGTGTGCGGCCTTTGTCGTCTTTGACATACTTGCCCTTGGCATCTGTAACAAACAATCCGCGGAATTCATCCTTGTCAAGAGTGATAGCTTCCTTGGCAAAGCCACCTTGCTGACGATACATTTGCACAATCTTGTTTTCTCGACTCTTGGCGCCACTTGAAAACTGACCAACAACATGGTCTTGTTTGTTGGGATCTGTAATTATTTCGCCAGACTTTGTGTAGAAATAGAATGTGGCACCTGGATGTTGCTTGGCCACGTCCATGGACAAGTTGTAGTATTCCTTGCTAAAGAAATCTCCTGCATCGTGAATACGAACCAGCAACTTGATACCTGCTTTGGTGGCACGAGCTTCAGCTTGACCAACTTCATTGCTGAACATCTGCATGTATTCTTCAGGATGATTCAGCAAGAAGTTCAAGGCACGGCCTGCACTCATTGAGCTGGCGGGGAACATGCGATATCCACCTTTGCGAGCGTAACAGATTTTTTGGCAAGAACCGGCACCTGGGCAAGTGGTAACTTCTACAAATTCGCCTGTTTCTTCATCCACAACAATGCCACTCAAGGCTGGCAGTGTCAAGTCGTATGTGATGGCGCCTTCTTCTTTGCTCTTGGCCATTTTGGCGTTGGTGCCAAGGATTTGAGTGGGAGGCGTTGTGATTTGTTGAGCAAAGTCATCCAGGTCCCATTTGTCATCTGGATTGTCGCTTTTGATCAGGGCCTTGATGTTTGACGCATGGATAATGGGATTGAACTTGTCTGCTTTGGTAGTGGTACCAGTCTTGATACGGTCCATGTAGGCATGTAGTTTAGCACGACTCCAGGGCGTTTGTGGTGCATCCAGTTTGAGTGCTTCATCTGTGGCACTGTCTTCAATGTCTAGTACTGTGACCGGGAAGCCGCCCAGGGTGGTGCCACGTTCAGCGGCTTCTACAATTTGTTGTATTCTCATTTTCTTTTTGCCTTTGCCTTACCGGCTTTCATGTTGGCCAACCAATGTGCCATGCGTTGCTTTTCACCTGAACTGTGTTTAGCAACATTACGTAAGGTGCTTACACTGGCTTTGGTGTTTACACCACTGCGTTTGGCCAGGCCTTTGCGTCCAGGATTCTTACCGTCGGCAAAGTTTTCCGCCATGCCTTGTTCCCAAACACGCACATCTTCTCCGCGATGTTTGTTCCAGAAACCTGCACCTGCATCGGTTTGGTCCCAACTACGATTGATGGTATAGCCCAGACTTTTGACATAGTCATACATGACTCTAGCAATGCCTTGGCCTTGATACTTGTCATCCACACGAAGGTCTTGCGGATCTAATTCTTTACCATCGCCTATGTTGAATTTTACATGTCCCAATACCTTGTTGCCCCAGTCATCAAGTGCATTAACAACTAATACATGACCGTTCTTGATCATCTCAATGGTTATGCCCTCAAATTCTTCACGGGATTCAGTGACATCTTCTTTTACCTCAACAGGCACAAGAGCCGGAACACTTGTTAGTCCTGCTTCTGCTGCTGCCATAGCACGATGATTGCCATCAATAATCCAACCGTCAGAATCTACCACAATGGGCTTTGACTTTAGCACTTGTGCAATCTTGGGTATGAGATCGTTCACAGTGTCATAGTCAACCCAGTTTGTTCTATTGTAAGGGTCCTGCACTTCTCCGTCAGGGTCTAGGTGCAACTGTGACAATGGCATTTCAACCAACTGCCATGAAGGGTGATCAGTTATGCTGTATTCAATGTTGAATTCTTCAGGTGCATGTGTTTTTTTTACATAGTGCAAAACTTGGTCAGCATCTATAGACTCGTCGAGATCTTCTTCGCCAGGTTCATCCAAGTCGTGTGTTTTTAGTCCCAAGCGTGTGAGCGCATGGCTGTATTGATTTTCTAAATCTTCTGAGCCAAATGCAAACACAGTCGACGGAGGACCTTGCCCTAGTTCACCAGGTTTGATACTGCCTAAGTCTGAAATCTTTTGTCCTAATTTGTACCAATCGTACATGTCTGACACATCTACTTTGATTGTGCCGTCGGGCATTTCGGGAGGAGTTTCTGGACCCAGTGGTTCATTCAAATCTCTGTACTTGCCAGGGCCATGACTGGGCTGTGGCATTCGGTATTCACGCAAATTTGCAGTCTTCATCAACAGGCCTGGTTCGCCATTGCGTCCTGTGTTCAATGCTAGTTTGTTGGCTTCTTTGCCTGTTTGGCCCGGCTTGATGTCCACACTCAGGGCCATGGCATACTGTGGCTGAGCTGCTTCCCGTTTATTCTTGGGAATGTAACCTGATGCATTTTCTGCCAATGCAGGCAAATCAAAATGTTCTGGATGTTCATTTGCCCAGTCACGCATAATAATACCTGCACGAGCATTGGCATCGTTTTCCCAGCGACTACCAGTCTCACCTGCATCGGCTGGCAAGCCGCCATGCTGTTGATTTTGTGAGCAGTGTACCAGTTCATGTGCCACAGTGCGCAACACATCCAGGATGTGTCGGTTAGGCAGGCTTACATTCAGTGTGTGGCTGTCAGGATCGTAGCGACCAAAACTGTGATTGTGTGTGCTCCATTCTGGATCAGTGTGCAAGTGGATTTCAGGCATGGGATCTATACCCAGTTCCATGGCAACATGCTGAATGAATTCATGCACTAGATTTTCTTCATCACCTTCATTCAAGAACATACAGGTGGTGTCACTGACTCCGTCAGGCGTGGATGCTTCAGCAACTATTGAGCCATAGCCATAACGAAATTTTTTCTGAGGTTTGGCAGCTTCACGCAAACTGAGTTCGCGGTCTTGTAAAGCAGTCTTGGCATCTTTTAGTGCAGCAATGCAACCTGAGTTGCGCAACATTTTGAAAGCAATATTTTCACAGCCAAACTCACCGTGCTGTTCCAGTCCAGTCTGTCGCATGACTTTGATCTTGCTCCACAGTGTGCTGATACGTCCCAGATCTTTTGACTTTATAGCACTATGAATTCTAGCATCCAAGTCTGACACCTTGTCACGCACACAAGCATCATCTATACGAGCACGTTTGCGTTGTGGCACTTGCCGCCACTCATTGTCTCGGACAGAATAAATGCCTTGACTGTGATGTGCTTGATCTACAGGTTGTACATACAACTCTACATCGGCACCGCCAATTTTTATGTTGTGCTCGTCGTTGTATTGATATTTTTTAGCGTTGAACAGTTCCTGGTACACAGGATTGTCAGGCATGTTGACCACAAGATGCAGGTCAATGTCACTGTTTTTTGTATAGGAATAGGCTGCGTTTGAGCCAGATATGGTGATGTCTTGCACGTCAAGGTCTTCAACGCCCAAGAATTCTTGAAAGTCAGCTGCAATGGCCAACAATTTGTCATGCACTTCAGGTAGTAAATGCTCGTCTCGCCCCCAGATTCTGGGATTGAGACGGCTGTGAAATTTTACTGCATCTGCAAGATTATAAGAGTCTAGTTCGTTGATGTTCATACGAACTATATTTACCGCAGTTAAACAGTTGCTGGTTTCTTGTCTTTCTTGCTGCTAGCCATCACTGTGGGCTCAGGTTCAGGAACAGGTTCCTTGGCTAAATCGTGACCTTCTGCAGGTTTGCCTGTGAGTTGTTCCTGTTGTGACACAGGAGTAACTGTTACAGAACCAGGTTCAAACATCTGCTTGAGATCCTTGTACAGTTGTTCATGTGTGGCATAGTCAAATGTGTATGTGCCCACGTGACGCAACAGCACACGTTTGTCCACCCATACTTGGCCGCCAATGTCACGCCAGTTTTCACAGAAAGTCCAGTCTTCACTGTAGTAGCGATTTTCACGCACAGCAGTGTCAAAGTAGGTTTTCATGTAAGGGTTGAGTTCAGCAGGCAAGCCAATGTCGTTGTTGAAGGGCTTGGTAGCAGGGTGTGCATTCAGCTTGTCAAACACATCACGCTTGATCAACAAGAAACCTGTGCCAGTTTTTGTAACTTCCACAAGATTTGAGCCAGGCTCTTCCACTTGTCCGGGGATACCATTCACACACCATTTGACTGGCAAGCTCTTCATAGGGTACAAGCCGCCGATTACGTCTTTTTGTGCATCCAACATGACCAACAAGTGCCAGGGTTCCCAGCCAATGTCAGCGTCAATAAACATCAAGTGGGTTGACTCTTTGGTGTGCAAGAACTTGGCAGTGAGTGTGTTACGTGCTCTGCTGATCAAACTCTCATTGGTCATGGTTTCCACTGTCCAGTCAATGTTGAGTTGACGGCACAAGTTGGCCCATTTTACATAACTCATAAAACATTGTTCTGTCAGTTGCCCGCCATAGCAAGGCATACAAATATGCACTCGGGTGGTACGCAAATAGTCAATGTTTACTTGAATGTTTGTTTGATTGGTTGTTGCAGGATCGGTTGGTGGCGTTGTGGTCACCGGTGCTTGTTCTGACATGGGTTCTCCGTTAAAAAATTATGTTAGTATTTAAAGATTATAACAGCGGGTGTTATTTTTTGCGACCAGTTTCGGTCATTGCTGCAATGCCTGTGCCAATGCCTGCTGAGGCCAGAGTATACTTTAGAGTATCTCTCCAACTCCGGCCATTGACTCTGCTGACCATGGTGGGAATTACAGTGTTTAATATGGCCTGCAACAGGATGTTGGTTTGTTGTGGACTAAGTCCTGCTCGAGATGCACTGCTCAAAATACCACCTGCCAACAGCGCCCCCACAGTGGTGATCACTCCACCTTGAATGTAAGGATTTTTATTTCCTTGCACAAGAATATGCATGATTTTCTCTCGCATGCTAGGATTTTCTGTTCGTCCCAGTAATTTTCTAGCAATTTCTTTATAATCTTTAACAGGTTTTGTGCTGACATCGCCTACCTTGTTTTGATAGAAATCAATAGCAGCAGATGTAATGGGATCAATTTTGTCTTCTTCTACATAGTCTTCCATGATGTCCGGATCATGGGGCACAAAGTCTTTGAGTCTGATGGGCTTGCCTTCGGGATCTTTGATGACCTGCTTGGGAATAGTCATCGGCGGCGGAACAACTCGGTCAGCCCCAGATTGATTTTCAGGCCACTTGTTGGACGGTACAGCAGCACCGGGTTTGATGGGATTGCTGAACGCATTGCTTATGGCATCTTTTGTGTCAAGATATCCTGGATATTGTTGATTGAAATGAAGATCTTTTACTTTTGAGTGTATGTCTGTGCCCGGTTCAATCAGTTGATCTTTGTAGTAATAGTCCCACTCATGGCCTGAGTCTGCATTGGGCACTGCTCTGATGTTTCCAGACAACTGTTCTTGTTCTCTAACAGGTTGATTGTATCTATCTTGATATGACGCATGCATGCCACCAACAGACTCGTAAGTGGCTGCCCAACCTTGATTTTCTGCAACTTCTGTGCCGATAGCATTGTCTAGCATTTGCACAACATTAGCAGCCAACTTGGGATTGTTTTGTGTTTTTGGATACAAACTCATCACCAGATCAGTTTTGAGTTGTTCGGTAAATTTTGGCCAGATATTTCGTATTTCTGATCCAGATGTAATACCAGGGCCAAATTCCACAGTGGGCAAGTAAGCAAGATACGAATGACGACTCATGGGAGCCATGGGTTGCCCAGGCTGATAATATTGCAGCCGATCACTCACAGGCAGGCCTTTTCTGGCTCCTCTAGTAACCAAGGGCAATTGGCCTGTTTTGGGGTCAGGCTCTGCTGGAAAAGGACCTTCGGGGCTGGGACCGTTTTTGCTGTTTTTCTCACTTTTGACAAAAATCAACTGAGTATCATTGGGATCATATGGTGCTAATATTTCTTCTGCACCAAATGGCGACTTGACCTGCATGAATCTGCCCTTAGGAACACCGGCCAACTGTGCTAGTTTTTCTTTGACTGCAAAAGGGAAAGGTCGTTCGCTGGTGTCGTTGGTGGCAGCAACATATACATCAGCACCAGGAAAGGCTTTTTTCGCTGACTGATACAAAGCAGCGTGTCCTGCGTGAAAAGGGTGAAAGCCACCGGGCATAATAACAACTTGTTTCATACCCTGTATTTAGCGTTACATGTTTTCCAGCAACCACAGGTAAATAGGTGTGTAGAATTCAAAACTTATAGTGCCATTGCAACCTGCAACCCCGTGAAATGAATCTTCAATACTGGACTGTGTGCCATTGAAATTGTGTGCGTACACACACTTGCCTAAAAACAGTTGATTAATATCTAATTCGTCAACTACAACATTGGATATTTGCAAGGTAGCATCTTTGACAATATTGCCTGCTTCGTCAACTTTTGTATGATCTATGGTTTTACCTGATATCACAACCCGTAATTGGTGTTCACCGTCGTCGTCGTTGATATCATGGGCGAATGAAATCTTTTCCTGTACATGCTCGGAAGTTAACAACACAGTGTTGTCCAGCCAAATTTCTACTCCCAAGGGACAGGTGGCATCTGATGTATCTATATCAAATGATATTTTTGCAGTTTCCAATTTATACCTCAGTAGAGTTTAGTATGTGATAGTTACAGCATTGATGGTGCCGCCTGAAAACCCAGCAACACGTACACGCATCCATGTAAAGTTGCCTGTGACGGTGGCCGGTTGATAATCTGTAAGCGGGATAGTACTGCCATCGCCATAGATGTATGTGGTAAACCAGTTGGCTTCGGCAGGGTCATCGTCCAAGCAGGCTTCCAAATACATGTCGCCTTCAAATTCTGTTACTGAGAATGCAATGGTTTGTACACCGCCACGTCCGCGATAGTAATTTGCAGCCGTTACAGGATCACTAGACCAGTCTTGACTGCTGCCGTCATAGTTGCCGGCAGGTACACCGTACTCAGTGGTGTCAAGAATGGTTTTTGTGGTCATTAAGCCTTGTCCGCTTCTACAACAACACCTGCACCCACCAGCTCTTCGGCTACTGATTGCAAGGCAGCAACGATGTCGGGGGTAGCAATATCGCTGCCAGCATCGGTATCTTTGACCAATTTTGAGAGTTTGATCACAACTACTTCTTCGTGTATTTTAGCCATAGTGTATTATTTAGTCGTTTCAATGCGCATGGTCTTTCTTACTATGCCCGGCATGACCAAGCTCAGCATGGTGCCTTCGTTGGGATGATCGTGATCCACAAAATAGTAGGATCTTGAGTAATTGAGATTGTGTATGTAACCAGCAAAATCACCGGTTGCCCAGGCCATCAATGAGTCACAAGGACGCAGAGTATCTTGACGAGAATTTAAAAAATTGGCCAGCATGGTTCGTTGATCTTTGGTGTATTTGCGTTCCCGAAGATACGTTCTGTAAGCATACTTTGATTCACGCAGTTGCACCACGTTGGCAAGTTTTGAGATCACTGCTTGTCGCACCAAACGCAATCGAATCCCATCGTTGTCTAGATCAATAAGTTGATCGGCTATGCGTCTATTGTTGGTGTATATGCACACAGTGTTGAAACTGACCACAGTTTTGAATGGCGCAGTTTCGTTCAACAGCAAGTCTCGAGTTTCACGCAGGGCAGTTTCTTTGGTCATGCTCCAGGCCCGGTCGGTCCATCGATCATTTTCGGCCCAGTACTTGGCATTACGAACAGCCGCTTCAAATTTCACAGTTTCCAGGTATCGCAAGCAAGACGCCTCAGAGAGGTTGATGGTTATACACCACTCATACTGATTGTAGTACAGACTGCTACGATGGTCCAACTCAACTTTATACAACAATGATTCCGTCGGCATTTACCGTGCTCACTTTGTCTAGTTCAATTTCAAATTCCACAACATCCGACGCCATCACTGCTGTGATCACGCAGTTTTCCAAGCGATCAAACAAGATCTTTTTGCTGAGTGGCACACGAATCAGTTCATCAATCTTGCGACTTAGTGGACGTGCGCCCATTTTGCTGTCATATCCTTTGTCAGCCAAGTGATCAATCACAGGCTCAGTTAGTATCAGTCTGATGTTTTTGTGTGTCATACTGGCTTTGAGTTCGTCTACAAATTTAACCACAATCTTCTTGATAGCAAGTGTGTCTAGTTTGTTAAACTTGCAGATACGGTCAATACGATTGCGTAGTTCCGGACGGAAGAAGTCTTTCATTGCTCGATCTTCTTCTCCGGACTTTTCCAAGCTGCCAAATCCAATGTTGTTGGTATCATTGGCTTGCGCACCCAGGTTGGACGTCATGATAATGATGCAGTTCTTAACATCTACTCGTTTGCCGTTTGCACTTGTAATGTGTCCTTCGTCCAGCATCTGCAACAGGATATTGGTGACGTCTGAATGTGCTTTTTCAATCTCGTCAAACAATATGATAGCATAGGGATTCTTGCTGATGTCACTGATCAGTTTGCCGCCGCCTACATTGCCATCTTCAAAGCCCACGTAGCCAGGAGGTGCGCCAATCAGGCTTGACACTGTGTGCTTTTCCTGATACTCACTCATATCATATCGTAACAGTTTCATTTCCAAGTGTTCGCCCAACAGCTTGGCCAGTTCAGTTTTACCTGTACCTGTTGGGCCCAAGAACAAGAAACTTGAGATGGGACGTCGGGCATTACCAATGCCAGCAAAGTTGATATACACACGTTCAAGTACACTATCCACTGCTGAATCTTGTCCATACAACTTCTGTTTGATATTGCTTTCCAAATCCACAATCTTTGCTGATCGTTCATTTTGCAAGCGATCCACAGGCACACCTGCCACACGTGATACTTGTGCTTGGATCATTTCCTTTGTGATTGTCACTGTGCCTTCGTCTTTCACTCGTTCACGTGCGCAACTTGCATCCAACAAGTCAATGGCTTTGTCGGGATTCTTGCGGTCATGTATGTAACGATTGGCCAGTTCCACAGCAGCCATCATTGCATCTGTGTCAATTAACACATCATGAAACTTTTCCAGTCGGGGACTCAACCCGATCAAGATCTTTTCTGTAGTATTCTGATCAGGTTCGTCAATACTAATACGATAGAACCTGCGCATGAGTGCGCGATCTTTTTCAAACGATTCGTAGTATTCTTCCCAGGTGGTTGACGCAATCACTTTCAGGTGGCCTTTGGTGATTGCAGGTTTCAGCATGTTGGCAAAGTCCAGACTACTTTGTGACCCAGCGCCAGCACCTTTCATGGTGTGTGCTTCGTCAATAAACAGAATACATTTTTTCTTTGTCTCAAGTGCGGCAATCACAGCCTTGAACTTTTCTTCAAACTCACCGCGATATTTTGATCCTGCTAATAAACTGCCAACTTCCAAGCCCCACACTTCGTGGTTCTTGATAAACTCGGGCACACGGCCAGCAATGATTTCCTGTGCTAAGCCGTCTACAATACAGGTCTTGCCCACACCAGGGTCGCCCACCATAAGCACGTTGGCTTTGAAGCGGCGGGCCATCACAGTGATCATTTCGTGCAGTTCAGTCTGACGGCCAATAAGTGGTTCCAACTGATCGTTTTTGGCTTGCTCAGTTAAATTAGTGCAGTATTCATTTAAGATATCATTGGCTTGATTCACATTCATCTTAGATGCTTCTGCGGCAGTGTAGTTTTTGCCATAAAAGTCAGAGAATTCAGTTTTCTTCACACCATACTTCAGCAAGTAGTAGTGTGCATGGCTGTTGGTTTCGGCCATGATACTCAAATACAAATCCAGTGTTGTCAGTGTTCTGCGTCCTGTGAACATGACCTGTACATTTGCCCGATTAAACAAGCGTTCCAGGGTCTGTGTTTTTCTTGGTTGTAAGTCTGCATCGGCCTTGACTAGATGTTTCAAACTGTCAAGATATACATCAACCTCTTGTTCCATTTGAATAACTTCAACGCCAAATCGATCCAAAATTTTACGGAACGGTGCATGCCTAATCAAACTCAACAATAGATGTTCTGTGATCACATATTCGTGATGTTTGTCTCGAGCAATTTTAACTGCTTGCTCTACAATGTGTTCAATTTCGGGATTGTTTTGCATGTGGTTCCTTGAGTTGTCTTAGAGTTATTATACGGCATTTGTGTTATTGCCGCAACCTGGGATGTGCCAAAATATTTATTCTTGGTACTTTTGGATGGCATCTACGATTTCTGGTGCAATATTTTCAGGAAGAAATGTTTGTATTTTTATAAAAATATCTCCAACATTGCCTGCACGATCCCGCAGTCCTTGCCCTTTTAATCGCAACATGGTTCCTGGTTGTGTGCGTTCTGGTACCCGGGTGCTGAGAGTTTTTCCTGTCAATGTATCAATGGTGAGTTCACCGCCTAGAATCAAATTCCAAATATCAATTTTGATTTCTTGTGTCAAATTCAATCCATCACGTTGCCATTTGCGATCTGGTGAGATTCTAAACTGTACCACAAGATCTGAACCTCCAGGACCAATACCTTCGTACTGCACATTGTCCCCGTCATTGATGCCCAAGGGTATTTCAATTTCCACGGCACTGACACCTGCCTGTGTGCCCAGACTCACAGTGCGTCGACCGCCTGTGGCCACATCCAACAATGAGATCCATAGAGTCATGCGCACATGACTGCGTCTAGGATGTTGATGCTGTTGTGCAAACCCTTGCCCAAACATCTGCCCAAATATGTCATTGATGTTGACACCGCCAGGTGTGCCTGAAAATCCCGGAAATCCTGAAAACTGTGGTCTGGGATTGTCGTACTCGGCACGTTTCTGCTCGTCACCCAAGGTGGCATAAGCCGCTTGTATGGCTTGAAACTTTTGAGTGTCTCCACCTTTGTCTGGGTGATGTTGACTGGCCAGTCGACGAAAGGCTCGTTTGATTTCGTCAGCGGTGGCAGTTTTTGGGACGCCTAGTGTGGCGTAGTGGTCGGTCATAAGAAAGGTCCTGTATGTTTAATTATACAGGACCTTGGGCTGCTTGTCAATTATTTCTTTTCGGGTACTTTGGTGCCTTCGAGCTTTTTATGAACTTTGATTTTTTTACAGTCTTGTCGGACTTTGCCTGATTTGTCTTTGACAGGGTTGCCGGCTTTGTCCAGCTTGTCCTTGCATACTTCTTTGACTTCGGCTGCGGCCAACACAGGGGTGGTTGCTACAAAGCCCATTGCTAATGCGATTGATAAGATGATGGTTTTCATTTTGTTTTCCTTTTAGATTTCTGGGAACGCAGGCTCAGGTGGCGCTTTCTTGCCATTGAATCCTGTGGTGACTGCGGCAGGTGCTTCTGCTGGCGGAGCAGGAGGTGGTGCAACGGCTGCCACTGGAGCAGGTGCTGGTGCTGGCAATGGTGTGCCTGATGCTGCTGGTGTGTTAGCGGCTGTGCCCGCCAGTTTCTCTTGTGTGCGACCAAATGCAGCAATACCCAACACAGCACCCATGGCCACGTGGAATAATCCTGCGCCTTGCAGTGTGAGTGGTTGCCACTGTGTGATTGTTGTGTGTTGAATCATTTGCAACACTGACCACAACACTGGAAACACTGCCATGTCTAGTGTACAGATGCCCATGTACATCCATCCCATGGCTGGACGCCATTTTTTCTGCATCCAATCTTCGTCTTTCTTTTCTGGTTTTTGTTCTTCTGCCATAGCGGGCTCCTTTAGGAATATTTATGGTTTTTGGGTGTAGATAACTGCTGTGTAATATTTAGACACTGTGCATTTAAATAATAACATGGCCAAGTCTGCATCTGATCAACTGTACGAATACCTTTCCAATGTAAAACGCCCTTGGTTGTTTCTTGTATCAGTTTTCAGTGTATTCTTAGTTGCAGGTGCAATAGTGTTGAGTGCTGTGTGGTTTTATACTCGTCGTTAATATTTTCTAGGGTGATCAATCAACCACTGCTTTAACTCTTCCAGACTCAAACTGCCATCAAAGTGCTTTTTAAATCCTCGATAGAATCTTATCTTTTCAGGATCGCCATCAAAGCCGGCTATGATTTGCTCTTCCTCTAACTGTGCTCGGCGAATCTCAGGCAAAAACTCTTGGTATGTGTAATATGCAAACAGCACAAAGCAAGCCAGCACTAGCACAATGGCAAAGAATGCATTCAGGTATTCATGAAATATAATCAGCACAACAGGTATTGCAAACACAGCCAGAATCGTGCCCGCCACCAACAACAGGGTTTTAGTTACTGGATTCATTTTGTTCTGCCCGGCGCCGTTTGTCTTCTAAGAACTCTTCGTATTCCCGCAGGCGTTTTTGGCGTTCAAACCACTCTTGTTTTTGCACTGCCGCTAGTGTGTCTCGGTATTGCGTTGGATTGCCCCACCGACGTTGTGCATCATAGGCCACCCACATGAAAAATCCCGCCATGATAAGCATGGATATGAGAACTGCAATGCCCATGGCAAATTCAAAGTGATATTTTTGCATGCGTTGACGTTTGCGGCGTGCTTTGGCCAATTCTTGAGCCATGAGCACTTTTTGCTCTTTGCCCAGTTCCTTGGTCATGGCTTCAACTTCGGTAAACAAGGCACCCAGTTCTGGTGGGCTTTGATAGATCATGAGTTCACGTAGTTCTGTGCCCATTTGCTCTAATTGCTTTTTCATCAGCACACGTTTCAGCGCACGTTTGGCTAAACTGTCACCACCAGTGTATACTTCAGTTTTGCTACGCTTCTCTTCATCTTCTAGCACTGCCAAACACTTGAAATAGTTGTCGTAGTACTGGCCCAGACTGTCGCCAATCTCTGTGTAGATATTGGCAGTGTCTTCACTGCGTTTGTTGAGTTCTTTGACTTCGGCTTTTTTCTCGTTGAGTTGTTTGATCTGTGCCGCTGTGGGAGGTTTGTCAGGAGGATGCAGTTTGTGAAACTGATCATCAAGATCTTTGAGTACGCCTTTTACATCGCCCGCGGCACCTTTGATGTCCTTGTAAAGTTGACATCCTTTTTTCACGGCTTGAACAGCGCCGTTGGCTAACGCAAACAGTGTTAATGGATCCATTATAGTTATAACTCATGCCACTACGCTGGTGGCTATGAGTATTTAACGGATCCTAGCAGTAAATTAAGTGCGTGTTAGAAGAATGGTATCCACAGCCAAATACCTTGGCTCAACAACACTGTGCCAATCACAGCCACCACTTCACTGATTTTGTACATGGTGTTGTTCACAGCAATAATAGACGCACTTAATAGCACAATGGCCAGTTGAAATGCCATTGACGCAAATGTCAGCCATGGGCTGTGTCGTGTTGCCTCATCACGTGCTGCTTCGTAGGCCTGTGCTCGAGCCAACAGTTCACGCTTGCCTTCGCCTTTTGCAGGGTCTGATTCATAGCGTTCAATCTTGGCTTGCAATTCTGCTCGGCGCTTGGAGTCTGTAGTGGCATCCAGTTGTCCTTCGGCAATGCTTTGCTTGATACTTTTGCTTTGATAGAAAGCATAAGTGTCTGTGGCTTTGAGCATGTTTTTCAACACAGCCCCTGAGTAACTGTTTGAAAAATAAGTTGTGATGGCCATGAATAGTGCCATGATCACAATTACTAAGCCTGCTTTGTCTTTGATCTGTGCTTCACGTTCACTGCGTGTGAGTGGTTTTGGTTGAGTTTGTTGTTCGGTCATTTTGTTTTCCTTTAATATCCAAATCTTGCTGCGTACTGATTGTACAAACCTTGTACATCTGTGAGTGTGATATTTACACAAAATTACCACTGCTGTATGCTAGTCAACAACCATTGTTGTGCAGGTACGTTGGAGTTGAAAGTTGTCCATGAGTTCATGGTTGAACTGTATGCGCCACCTTGAAGATTAGCACCGCCCCATGGTCCTGTGCTACCCCAACCCATGGTTCCGGTGCCTGGACCTACGGCAACATAACTGGTTGCGGCCACAGCGGCTGTGGGATTCTTTCGTAGCCAATATGTTGGCGTGGCACTTTGCGTCATCACAAGACTTCCAGTACCAATTGTACTATATGTGCCACGGAATGTGGTACTGACATAAGGACGGAATGTCAGTGTACCACTGCTGGATCCTCTACTGGCCAAGCCCAGAATGTAATTACTTGTGGCCACTGTGGCATTAACATCATTTAATGTAGCGCCAAAGTTTTGCGAGAAACCGGTAGTTGCCGCAGTGAGATTGGCAGAGGTATAACCAATTGTGCTTATCCCTGTCAATCCTGCTTGCACGTTGCCATAGTCTGTGGCACTGACTGCAAACCAACCATCTGTGGCGGCAGCATCATAAGCAGCTTGTCCTGTGGGACTCAACACATTACGAAGTGGGCTAGATTCGGCTATGATAGATATGCCACCCTCGATGGTAATACCACCTCCAATTATTATTGCCATTTATGCTCCCATGATGTGCAAGGCGTGTTCGTAGTGCTTGATACGATCTTCAAGACCAATGTATCCACCATTGATCTTCTTGGTCATTTTTTTAATGTCGCCGGCGTCGGCTTCCACGTTCAAGTTGTTGCTTTCCCAGAACCAGCAGGCTGACTGGGCGGCACCTTCAAATGTGGCTAGATATTCTGCTGCTTCTTCTGGTGATATTTCCAGGCTGGCTGCAAAGTTTTCATAGTTGCTTTTGCCAGTGAGTTGTATCAAGCCACGTCCACAGTAGCGATAACCATCTCCAGAGTGTTCGTCGCCGTTGCCCATGCGACTCGCATAAACTCTGTTGGCAATCATTTCAGGCTTCTTGGCATAGGCCTGTGCCAATTCGTCAGTGGGGAAATACTTAGGGAAAACTTTTCTCAAGCTCTCTGCTTTGTAGTTCAAGTTTTCTTTGATGAAGCGGAACCCGCCTGACTCATGTGCGCACTGTGCTATGAAGGCAGCAATGCGATGAGGTGTGTTGATCTCATAGTCTGGCAGTAACTGATCCAAGGCCTCCAGCCAGTGTTCAGCATAGGTTATGCCCGGCACCATTTGTTTTAGTTGTTGTAGTGTCAATTCCATTGTGGCTCCTTATTTTATATTATTGAATATTTGTTGTTGTTTTTGATACCATTCAATCCAGGCATCTGTTTTTACAGCACACTCATAGTATGTGCCGTAGTTCACAGTTATAGTTTTTGAGATGTCACTTAACTTGGCATCTTCCGCTAGTTTTTGCAGTTGTGGGCAGGCAGTCATGGCCACGTTGCCTGGTGCTTCAGGAAACTTCTGCGTCACAGGCACCACAGTTGAACAGCCCACTAACAGTAATGATAACAGTAGCACTCGCATCAGCAGTTCCAACGTCTACGTGCTTTGCAGATGGCTTTGTCTGGAGTCTTGCTGCAACTGATACTGTGCATTTTCATCTGCCCACGACTGCGACTGCAATAACTCTTTCTGCGCTTGCTGGCCTTTGAGCCTTTCTTTAACTTGCTGGGCTTGGTGGTCACAGCAGTTTGCAATTTTGAGCCAGGGTGTTCTCTGCGATAGGTATTCACTGCCTTGCGGCTCATGCCGTCTGTCCGGTCACGATTGTTGGCCTTTTGCCAGGCTTCAGATTCTGCCACACCTTGTTCTTTACCTAGGTCTTTCTGGCGTAGGCTTTTCTTCATAGTATCAATCTTTTTACCTGCACCCACTTGGTCGGCATTAGCATCTTTAGCGGCCTGGTTGTATTTGCGTTTGGCTTGCTTTAGTTCTGAACCTTCCGCCACACCTTGCTCACCAATCTGAACCAACCATTCTAATTCGTCATCAGAATCTTTGACATTAAAAAATTTGACATTGGGTATTTTCTTGGCAGCGAACCACTTATTAGCCACTTTGACCATCAAGGCACGATGTTGTGGATCATTAATGTCTGGCTCGTATCCGCCTGTTAAGTTTGCCCATAACGCACTTGGATTGCCATCCTCGTCATAGCCTAATAGTTCGCGCCATTGCTGTTGTAATCTATCTGGCACATACTGGTCTAATTCTGTGTCACTCATCCACTCTTGACCAATATCAACACCTTCCATCACACCTTGTGATTCCATGATGGGTTCAGAAGTCACAGCAAAAGCATACAGTTCATCTTCTGTGAGTGTTTCTAAATCCTCCCAGATCACTTCAGCATCCACACCGTTGTGTTCGGCCAATCGCTCAATGATTGACTCAATGAGATCAAATTCTTCTTCAAGTTCGGTATCTATGCTTTCCTCCATGGCTTTCCTGAAACCTTTGTTTGGAATCCATCCTGCAATGGGTTTACACTTGCAAGACTTGCCGGGGCATTTGCAGCCTTTCATACCACATTGCATACAACGTTTTTCTTCGCTTTCTGCTACACTTTCATTGGGTTTACAGTTGCGAACTTGTCCGCCATTCTTGCCTTTTTTAGTACCTACTGCATGTTTGCCGGGCCAGCATCGAGTATAACCATTTGCGTCCGGTTGGCCCTTTTTAATCTCATCAAGGTTGCCGTGTGTTTGACACATGCCGCAGTCTTCGCAGACCATTTCCATTTCTACTGATTCGTTGTGTTTCTTTTTACCGGCACAGTGTGCTCGTTGACTAAAGCCTCGGGGGTGAGAACAGTTGATTGAATTCTTGTACTTCTGACTCCACTGTTCTGCTAAAATTTCATTTACTTTCATTTGGGTGCCTCTGCTGCATCATTCAATGCTTTGATAAATTCTCGGGGTATTTCGCACTGACCTCCAGGTGCAAACTTTTCGTCGTATTTGACTATTTCTCTATCGATATACTTGGTGATAGTCTCACCACGAGTTTTGATGATTTGTGTTTTTGTAACAACTTTGGTGACAATCTTGACATTTTCTTCCGCACTCTTTGCTTCAGCAGCCGCTACCTTGGCTTCTACTTCGGCCACACGTTCGCGCCATTCCTGTTCAATGGCATAGCCACCGCGCCAGTACACACCTATCACCAACAGTGCGATGCCCAGGACTTGTGCGGGTATCCGGTATTGGTTTATCACAGGAATGTTTTTAATGAAGAATGCTGCTGTGGTCAGCAACACACCAGCCAACAACACAATATTGCAAGTCCAAAGAATTACGGCGTCAGGTAAGAAATGTAAAATCCACATGCCTGTATTTAGCGGGCAAGCCGCAGTAGATCTCTAGTATTAGTTGGTAGACAATCAATGTTGTTAGCGTCTAATATAATATTGTGCTGGTACTTTAATTCGTGATACAAATATACTTCGTCAAACAAATCAAAATTCAAATTGCTCCAGTTATAATCTTGTCCATTAACTATGTAGTTAACAATATTGATGTGTTCCCGGTCTCGGTTGCGAGTTGTTTGTAATTCTGTCCATTGGTCTAATACAAAATCCAATGGCAAGTTGGATTTTACATCAAAATATTCAAATATATCAAGCACAGTTTCTTTTGTATGATCACGCAATTGGTCCATTGATACAAATTTTACGTTGGGAAATTGTGCTGGTAATTGTGTCCAATTGCTGAGATAATCGGCCATCTCTTCCTGAAGAGCCACAGACATCAAATGCCGCAACTGTCCTAGACTGAGTTGATCAGTATTGGTACAGTTAAATTTCAAGAGCAAAATTTTATACCATGTGCGAGATTGATAATAATTCATGTGTATCTGAACACGTTGAACAACATCTGTGCAAAGCAACCAAGGAATATTATTCCATTGTTCCTTGGTTTTTTTATTGTGCATTTCTTGAGTGTAGAATACTTTTTTATAGTTGTTGTGATACCACCATATCTTGCTGGTATCAGTTGGACACAGTGCTAGAATTTTCACATTGTGCTGATCAAAGTATTCTATGCTGTTTTTGCTCAATTGAAAATAAAAATTTGGATCGTTGTCAACATTGAATGGTCGTCCATTGTGATCAATACGTACCAATGGCCACAGACCTGAAACAACTGTGTTGTTGTGTGTGTCCATAAATTCTTGTTTGTCTCGGTCTGACAACAACAACTGATATTGATCACTCAATACATATCGATGACTGTTGCCATCAGCATGAAATGGCAGATCTTCTGGGCCAGATATGTTGGGAGTATTACACAGCCATTGTATAAATGTACCGTAAGTACCAGTTGGGTAAAAAATTAAACGATTCAAGATAGTAAATGTTGTATTTCAGCAGGAATCCAAGGTTTGATCATACGCTCAGGATGCCACATCATGCCAGCGGTCCGCCCTAGTATCCATGCTTCTGGGTAGCCATCAGAATCAAATGCCAACACAGTGGCATCTGGGGGCAGTTGTTCTATGCGCAGTCGATGATAACTGTTGACCAAGTGCGGTTCACCTTGATATGAGACTTCGTGATAACTGTCCATGTGGCCATCTACAGGCACAACAGTGCCGCCTAGTCGTTGTGTCAACAACTGACAACCATGACAGATGCCTATTACAGGAACATTGCGAGCCAACATAATATCAACTAGTTCATGCTCAACTTGATTGCGCACAGTATGGCTATCGCCACCTGTTACGATCAACATATCTATGTCTGGGATTGATATTGGGAGTCTGTTTGGAATAGAAACAAGCGTATGTCCCTGCAAATACTCATACCATGAGTGCTCCAAGGAATCATACGCTCGACCTTTGTGCAACAGGACTCGTTGTGTGAGTCCTATTCGCATTACCAACCGTAGGCGTCGGCCACTAGTTGTTTGCCTGCTTCAGCAGCCACAGTGTTCTTGCATGAAATGTCATACAAGTCTCGGCGCATTTTAACCACCAAGGCTTCAACACGTTGCTGAGTGGCTTCGTCTTGTGCTAGTTTTTCCAGTTTCCAACCGCCGATGTTGGCATGGAAGCCTTCATCTTTAGCAATCTTAGCATATGAAGTTGAAATGAACTCATCTTCAATGCAATCAGCCATTTGATTCCAAACAGCTTCAGCACGGCCTTCAGCCACAAGTTGATACGCTGCCAAGGCAACAGCATCATTTTCTGCGCCATACTTGGCCAACAAGCCAGCACCTTTGGCAGTGGGTTTGGCAGCCTCGGCAGCGATGGCAGCAGCTACGTCTAGCGGCTGGCCAGTCATGTGCTCGATGACTTCCTTGACCATGCGGAAGTGACGGGCTTCGTCTTGTGCTTGACGTGTCAACAGTTCAAGTTCTTCTGTTGGGGTGTCAGCAGGCATTTGAGCAATGGCTTGGCTGATTTCTACCATGTTCATGCGCTCATTGACCATGCGGCCCACAAAGTGCTCCACCAATTCTTCTTGAGCAGGCTTGCTGTCGAAGTATTCTTTAACGTTGTGTTGACTGGCGCGGAACAATGCTTGATTGTCTTCGACTAGTTTTTTAACAAATTGTTTTGCATCCATCGGATTCTCCTTAAGTGTATCGATACACGAATATTTATGTTATTCGTTGGGGTTGATTTGGTTTGCTAGGGGTAGGAATGTTCGGCGCAGTTCTTGGGCATGTTGCCGTAAACCATCTGGATCTAACTCTCGGCTTTCCACGAATACCAAGTTTTGATCCATCCACTCTTGGTATTCTGCTGTATTTATAGCCCGGGCAAATAAATCAGCATAATAGTCCACTATCACCCGGTCTGTACGTGGAGGCAACACAATATTCCAAGCAGCAAAAATGTTGATGCCTGGAGCGATTCGCCGTAATAGTGGGATATTTGGCATCTGTGCCACCTTGCGATCTCCAGTGATGCCAATGGCTTTGACTCGTCCTGCTTCGATTAGTGGGCGAGCCACTGCCAAGGGCATGATTCCAAACTCTGTGCCACCCGCTGGGCTGGCCACACTCTGCAGGGCCTGTGCAGGACCATTGAATTGTATGTGCCTTACCAGTTGTTTGTTGCCAGTGGTTTTCAACATCAAGTATTCAAATGTGATCCTGTGTGCGCCTGACCCCACAGCCACAAACACAGGCTGTTGGGTAGTTCTAAGCAGTGCGGCAAACTCATCCGGAGTGTTCACAGCACTGGTAGCGATAGCAACCAAGACCAAGGGACTTTTGCCTATTGTGAGCACATCTTCAAAACTGTTGTATTCATACTGCTTGACATTGCGCTGCCAGATATCTTGGGTGACATACTGACTCATGTGATTAAACGCAGCAATAGTGTACCCATCAGGAGGTATTTGCATCATGTGATTCATAGCAATCACACTGTCAGCACCAGCACGATTCTCCACAACAAATGTGATTTTTTTGTTTGTTTTATTGATGATGCTGGACAATTTCCTAAATGCCAGTTCGTTGCCAGCACCGGGTGCATTGCCTATCACCACTGTGACAGGACGTGTGGGCTCCCAGGCTGCTGCCATCACAGGCAGCATGAGTAAGAGTAATAACAATCGTTTCATGGTAATTCCTTTATGATATCATCTATGTTGTAGTCAAATGAGGTAATCCTCAAATCATATTCAAAACTGGTAGGAGGTACAAACATCGTATCAGTGTCAGGGTACTGACTGCTCTGTACAGTATCCATCCATACGGTAAAATCAGCGTTGAATATTTCGCGCATTTTGTTCAATGGTGCAATAAAATCTGCAATCACATAGTCAGCCTTGGTTGCATCAGCAAGATCTCGCATGCGTTGACTTTGACGTATGCGGCCTTCTTCACTGAAGTCCCAATCATTGAACATGCCTCTAACTAGATCTGCATTGAAGTGTGCGGAGTCGAGTCGAGCCTGTAATGATTTGGCCAGTGTGGTTTTACCTGCACCGGATATGCCCATGATTAGTATGCGTTTCATTTTAAAAAATACATGTAAATCAGCCCCGGTATGATAATGAAGAACTGTGGCACAAAATTCAACATCAGTGCTCGCTCATTCCAGCGATAGCCCACATAGATCCAGCCTGAGGCTCCAATCATTTGTAAGATACTGTTCCAAGGGGTAATTCCTAGCACATGCCCTACCATAGCAAACAATATGGTTATGGCACTTGCATACTTGATATACCAAACGTGATCTCTCATTTAAACACCGTTACTAAAATATCTGGAAAAGTCTTTGCAATTTCAACTTGATGTCCAAATGTACTTTCAACCCATTCAGGGGTGAAGTGATGCCAAGTGGCATTTCTACTGTGTGCATATTCCAGTATGCACTGATTCTGTCGAGTGATTGCGGCCAACATGCCCATGCTGTCTTTGTAAGCATCATAACAGGGGTACTTGATTTGAAATCCTCCAGCTTCGTGCCACCAAGCATATGAAGCCATGTCTGGACGATACACCAACATGATCCAGTCCTTGGGAAAGTAATGCTGGACTTGGGGCAACACATAAGCCCAGTCATGACTCTTGACCAGTCGTGTGCCACCTGGCTCAGTCCAGGCCGCATCAATATACTGGTCATTTAGTCGACATTCCAATTCCATGCCCGGACCAAAGTACGCACCTTGGTGTCCTGTGTAACTGTGATGACTGTATGTGCGCTCAGGTGTGCGGTCACTTGTATTGAAACCTGGAATAGATTCCAAAGTTTGAGCAATGCCCGACCAGCGTGAACCTGGCACGCCTGTTAAAAATATTCTGTTGGGAAGCATGTGTATAATTAATTATATGGACCAACAGTCACTAGACAAATATTTCAGCACACATTGGCATAGCAACATAGACCAATACAAATATTCCGGTTGGGAACTGCTCAAAAAAATACATTTAGGTGAATCAGTGCTGGATGTGGGCTGTGGCACCAATCCGTTCAAGGGTCGTATCGCCAATTTGACCGGAATTGATCCTGCATTTGATCAAGCCGATTACAAGTGTACCATAGAAGAATTTGAATCAAACATACAGTTCAATGTGGCGTTTTGTCTGGGCAGTATAAACTTTGGTTCAGAAGCAACTATTCTACGACAGATTGGGCATGTGGTTCAACTGTTAACACCACATGCCAGAATCTACTGGCGTTGCAATCCAGGGCGTCAGGATCACGGCAACGAACATTGCCGGGCTATTGACTTTTTTGACTGGACTCCAGAACTGTTAACACAATATGCTGATCAGTTTGGGTTTCACGTAGCAGACATGCAACAAGACAGCAACAACAGAATCTACTGCGAGTGGATTAGATAAGACCGGCGGCAGCCTGTAAGGCTCGCATGTCTGGTTTGGTTTCGTGAATTTGTTTTACAGGCAGACCGGCGGCAGTGCGCCACTCATTCAAATCTGCTTCGTGTGTGCGACGATACTCATCAGGTGTAAGTGGCACAGTGCTTGCAAATGCTTCTTCACTAAATGGTTGTGTTTGACCATTGTAGCGCATGATCCAATCATCAGATTCATGTTCTGTGAGAGTTCCTAGATCATCAATCAGCTCAGCCACATACTGTGGTGCGGCACTGCGGCGTCGCATTTCTACATACACTAGATAACGACTGGGCTTGATTTCACCTGGGCTTCGGTCAGCATCCAGCACAAAGTCATAGCCCTTTTCAAACCAAGCCACAAGGTCTTTGGATGCTTGTTTGTCACGCACAAAAAAACTCAACACAATGATGTCTTCGTCATCGCCCATTTTGCCAGAAAATTCATCCACGTGAATAGTGGGCTTCATCATGCCTTCTAGGTCACGATACTGTAGCCCTTCAAGCAGCGGGGACTGGTTGAAGTTGTTGTTGTAAGTTTTGTTGTGCATCTTGGGCCTTTGCATCGCTTTGTGTGTCCTCTTTGTCTAGATCCTGCTCGTAGGCCGCGTCTAGTTCACTCAGGTCAATGTCCTGATCTTCCATCTCAATTGAGCCTGTGCGTATCTCGCTCATGAGTCGTTTGGGCATGACTATCTCTACCAGCCACACAGGTTTTTCAACGATGCGGGCTTTCTTGGTGCCGGGAATGTAATCTGATGGATCATTGATCTTGATGGGGATTTTGATCTTTTGTTTTTTGTATGTGACTTTGCAATCAAATGGCAACAGGCGTTTGCCGCCACGTGGGTCAGGCATCATTTTTTCTGGCCACATGAATGTCACACCCACTGTGTATTTGCCAATGTCTGGGCCAGCAACTAGTTCACCAATTTCCCAGTTTTTAAATGCGTAGATGTCCATGTCGTCCAGCACACGCTCAAAGTCCAACAGCGTGGTCAAACTGCCATCGCTCATGTAAATGTCACGGATGTTGTCAGCGACCTGCCAATAATCTTCGTGATTTTTGAACAGTTCTTTGTCGTTGATGCCGTGTATGTTCTTGGTTTGCATGAGTATATTTAGTCTTTTCCCTGAGCCGCCCAGCGTTATGCTCCGCGCACCATTACGCCGCTGAAGTACGAAATAGTTGATCCGGCTGTGGTATTTTTGTTGCTGCCACTGGTCTGTTGTATATAAACTTCAAAGTTGTCCGTTGTACCATTGGCGTAGGCTATGTCAGACACCTGCATGGAATAGAAACTAGCACCTTGTTCTGTGCCAGACTCGTTGGTGCCACGAGCATATTCCCCACCGTTCTTGTAAAGGATAATCATACATTCACCAGTGCTGGCCGGGCCATCAATACGAACAGTAGCATTGAATTGGTAATACCCCTCTACTGTGGGTGTAAAGCGGCTTGACGCAAAGTTGCTGTTGGTGTCAAAAGTTTCAGAACCAAATGTTACTTTTTGTTGGCTACCTGATGTAATAGTTTGTCCTACAGCAACGTATGCTCTAAACGCAGGGCCATTGACTGCTTGTTTATTGCTAACATATATCGGTCCTGGCACAGTTAATGCACCTGCATCGGTTAAATTGAATATGTTTGTTGAATAGGCACTGTTGATGATCTGCAGGGTACCAGCACTATCTACTCGAAGCCATTTGTACGGGTTGGTGGCACCGCCACTGGTGTTTTGTGCTACCAAGAAATCCAGGTATCCTGTGCCGCCCTTGGTGTTGCCACCTGTGGCCATAAAACTGCCAACATTGGCAGTGTTGGTGTTGTAGTTTGAATACACTGCCCCTGTGGAGATTAAATTGCCACCAGTGATGTTACCAGTGGCTGAAATCAATCCACCTGTTAGGATATTGCCGCCAGTGACGTTACCAGTTACTGATAAAGCCGTTGC
>JAUKPQ010049129.1:0-29316 GCA_032273045.1 Chloridella minuta | reverse complement strand
CACCCGCACCCGCACCCGCACCCGCCGTTTCCAAATGCCTCCCAGTGGCGGAGCAGATGGTGATGGCGGTGAAAATCAATCAGTGGCGACGCAACCACAAGTGCGACAAAGTCCTCAACACGGGCAAGAACAAGGGCAAGGTCTGCGGTCGCCCCGTGGGCTTTGCGTGGAACACCGAGCGGAACGGCGGTGAGACCAAGTGCGGATTCCACTGCTAAACCCAAAAAAAAAAAAGAACACGGGTCGCTGTCCCTTTTGACGAATAGATTTGAAACATCACTGCCGTCCAACAGCAATCATCACACAACTATTCCTACACATCCATTCCAAACAAGATGTCCTACAAGCCTTGCCTCCCCTCCTCCAAGAAATCGTCGGACATTCTCGCCCGTCGCAAGATGGGAATCTACATCTCAAGTGAGACCCTTGCCGAGGCAGAGGTCGCTTTCCGCCAACGCCAGAAAGGCGACATCGGCTTCACCCTCATCCACCGAGCGGGTGTCTTCAATGTCTATAATCAAGCCGAGTTCCTCCCGCAGATTAAGGCGTGGCGTGAGGCGGGTGCGGTTCTGCTGGAGCACAATGTCTATCCCATCACCATCTGCGACAAGACGGCGTGGCTTATCACCATTCAGCCCCCCAACATCTCTGCCGACAACTCGCACAACTGCCCTCTCGCAATGGCGTTCAACCGCCTTGTCTCTGGCTACTCCTACATAATGTGGGACAAGTCCTCCGCCGACCTTGTGCTCCGTGCGTTGGAGGACAACACCAAGGCATTCGGCACCAAGCGGACGGCGGGTGAGGCGAAGTGAAAACAAAACAAAAAAAAAAGAACACGGGTCGCTGTCCCTTTTGACGAACAAAAGTGAAACATCACTGCTGGATTAGCCAGTCATCATTCCCTCCTTTGATTGTGTCCCTCCGCCCAAACACAACCAACACAATGCCTCGCATTCCCTCCTTTGACCGCACGACCCGAATGACCTCCCCCGAGCCGACGGGCTGGGAAAAGATGTTCCAAGACCACTGGGACGCCAAGCGGGACACGCAAGTCCGCACATTTATGACCTACAACACCGAAACGGCATTCGCCAACTTCTGTGCCGCCGTCAAGCGGGGCGTTGATGAAACTGCCCCGCTCCCCAAGACCACCAAGGACGGCATCACAATGACCAATATCTACGGCTCCTACGACCGCACCGACCGCCTCAAGCCCAATGGCGATGAGAACAAGGGCAACGAGGAGTGGCTGGAACGCCAGATGTCTCGGCTCCTCCACGACCCCACAATGCTCCTCAACCGCTACATCAAGAAAAACGGCATTGAAATCGTCAAGGTCGGCATTCGCATCACGGGCACAATCCACTACACGGACGGCTCCATTGATGTGATTGACCCCACCAAGGGCGTGATGATGGACGAAAACAGCAAGACCATCAAGACCATCAAGCCGATTGAGACATTCTACGCCGTCCTCATCAAGTGAAACGACACTCCCTCAGTCATCAACAATAAAACCTAAAACAAAATAAAAAAACGAAAAACCCAAAAAACAAAACAAAAAACTTTTTAGATGGCTAAAAACCAAATACCAAATACCGATTTCGTGCTGAGTTTGCTAAGCCTACCAATCCCATTTTTTTACGAGACGCCCGACCCCCATAGAAAAAGTTATTTCCAAATCGGTATTTGGTATTTGGTTGGCGGGGAAAATCCATTTAAATAAAAATCCCAATCTTAAACAGAGAATGTCTTTTATCCCACGCACACAAACAAATCTGGCGAATGTTGTGTCTGTCTCAGAGTTTAACACACCGGGCTCATTCACCTATACCGTCCCCGGTAGTGCTGGGAAAGATGTAATGGTTAATGTATTTATGACGGGTGGAGGTGGTGGTGGTGGTTGTGGAGCACGGGCTTACAACGGCTTTGCCCCACCCATTGATATCTACACCAGTGCCGGTGGTGGCGGTGGTGGATCCGGTGAAATACTTGCGACGGGATTTGGTGGGTCAGCAATGACTATACCCCCACTGATTATGAAAGCGGGAACAACGATTGCGGTAGTGGTTGGAGCGGGTGGTGTTGGCTCCGTGGTAGGCGGAGCATCCGCAACAAATGGCGGTGCCTCATCAATCACTCCGCTGAATGGGACAGCCATATCAGTAGCCGGAGGCACAGCGGGAACCGATGCTACAAACAGCGGTGGTGTCCCACCAGCGGTAGGTGGTAATGGTGGTGCTGGTGGTTGGGGTGGTGGTGGTGGTGCGACAAACGAGAGTGGTGGAACACCGGGCACGGCTGGTCTTGGAACTTTTGGAACAGCGGGGGCGGGAACAGCAGTCTCTCCGTTTGATGGTGGTCGTGGTGGCGGTGGCTTCCCAACAGCACTGGGCGGTCAGTGGAACTCTTTATTCGCTGGTGGCGGTGGCGGTGGCGGAAGCGGTGGCGGTAATGGCGGAGGCACCAGCGTCGCTCTCGCACCGGGTCAAAACGCCACAAACTCTGGTGCTGGTGGTGGCGGTGGCTCTTGTGCGATTTGGGCTGGAACTGGAAACCCAGCACCCGTGCGATACAATGGTGGAAATGGTGGCGAGGGTGCCGTCATTTTTACTGCCGATGTTATAACTAACTGATACGCTGTCCTTTTTTACGAGTAGATTTGATACACTACTCCCACAACCAGCAAATCATATTCCCCCTATGGCTTCGCATTCATTGACCGAAACAGTGAATGCGAAGAAAACATCCTCCCGGTCTCGGGAAAAATCCCCGGCACCCGGCGGAGCAACCGATTTAAACAAAAACTATTATCTTAATATAGAACAAATGGCGACCACGACCACCACCATAGCGGACAACACAACGGGGAATCCAGACTTTCACATCGTCAAGGAGGAGGTGTGGGACGCTGATGTGATGGATGTGCTATTGACCCGTGGGGCGGAAATGGGTTTTGCCTCAAGGGAACTGCGAATGCTGAGTGCTTACAAACGAGGACGAGCATCGCCCGGCATCAACAAGGTCATCTACTATTTCGCCAAGGGAACCGAAAAGGACAAACTGGGTCGCCTCTATGTGCGTGGAATGGAGGGACTTCAAGGTTTCCCCAACGAAATCCGCAACCCGTTGTTGGAAAAGAACTACTGGGAGGTGGATTTTGAAAACGCCCACTATTGGCTGATGAAACAACTGGCTCGGCAGTGGAGAATGGAGGCGACCGAAATCAACAACTATGTGGAGAACCGCAAACAATGGCTGGACGCAACCGACCCCAACCCAAAGGTCGCCAAGATGGCTTTCCTCAAAGTCGCCTATGGTGGATCCGTTGTTGATTTCAATCCATCATTCATAGACACCACCCCCAAGAACACCACATTCATTTTGAAAGTGGAGGAGGAGGTCAAGGCGATGCGAGAGATGTGTTGGACGAAACACCCACACTTTCACAAGCACACCGCCGTCAAATCCAAACGAGACCCCAAAGCATCACTCTTCGCACTCATTCTACAGAACATTGAACGGGTGTGTCTGTTGGAAATGGATGCGTTTCTAAAGACGAAAGGGCGGTCAGTGGATGTCCTCATTCACGACGCTGGAGCCGTGCGTAAGGTGGAGGGCGAAACAGAGTTTCCGTCCAATCTTATGCGGGAGGCAGAGGCACACATCAAAACCAAAACTGGCTACGATGTGAAACTGGTTTCCAAGGGCTTTAAACATAACTTCCAAAAACCCGACAAGGCAAAGGAGGTCATTGACGATGAATACGCCTCCCGTCAGTTTGTGAAACTGATGGACGACCTCATCGCCAGAGAGGACGACCGCATCTACTATTTCAACGACCAAACCGGATTGTGGGAGGCGAACGACACCGCCTATCTGTGTGCCGTTGCGAAACACAAAATGAAACTAATCTTCAAGGTCGCAACCGACGCTGGAGAGGTGGTCATAAACTACGGAGGACAACTTAAAAATGTGAATGCGATGAAAGCATTTGTCCCCACCGTAGTCCCAGACACAAAGTTTCTAACAAACAACGCCGACAGCAGTTATGGGAAACTCTTGTTTGCCGACGGCATTTATGACTTCTACACCAACACATTTACAGCGGGTTTCAACCCTAAGATTGTCTTCAACAAACGGATTGACCGCCGTTTCCCAACACACCGCAACGAGGAACTCATCAAACTGGTGAGGGACACACTCTTTGTGAATGCTTTCAACGAGGACGACGGCAAGGAGGCGGGGGATTTCCTCCGCAAGGCACTCGTAATGGGATTGGCGGGGGACTACACACGAAAGCAGTTTTATTTCGGCTTAGGCGAGGCTGATTGTGGAAAGGGTGTGATGGTCTGTGCTTTTACCAACGCATTCGGTGATTATGTGGGCGAATGGACTGCGAACCAACTAAAATACAACTCAAAGAACAGCCAAGACGAGGCACGGAAACTGGCGTGGGTCAAAGACCTTGTCGGTTGCCGTCTCGCATTCAGCAATGAACTGCGAATGGACAAAGTCCCCATTGACGGCAATCTGTTGAAAGGTGTGTCCTCTGGCGGTGATTCACACAAAGTCCGTGGAAACTACCAAGACGAACAGAAAATCATTAACCGAGCAACAATGTTTCTGTTGGCGAACGATATGCTTCCAATCACCCCAAGCGACAGCGGAGTGAAAACCCGTTGCCGTTTTATCCGCTACAAACTTCGGTTTGTTTCCAATCCAACATCACCGGACGAACGCCAAGCCGACACCTCTATCAAATCCAAGTTTGCGAGGGAGGAATGGAAAGACGCATTATTCTTTGTGATGGTGGATAGTTTCCAAGAGATGAATGAGGAGGAGCGTAAAAAAGGAGGTCAAACCGAACCACCCGCTTGTGTGTTGGAGGAAACCGCTGAATGGATTGGCGACGACGGCTCTGGAAACTTTGCGGAACACATTCGCAGTAAATATGAAATCACGGGCAATCCAGATGACTGCGTCCCCAGCAAGGCGATTGTGGATTTCATCAACGATGAGAAAAAGATGGCGTTGAGTGCGAATAAGATTGGACGGATGCTTTCCAAACTTATTCAAACAAAGAACCCGAAATGCGAACGGGACAGACAGCCCACGGAGGGCGAGGTGGGAAAACAACGGCTCGGCATTCGCCTCCGTTAGAACTTCACAACCGCCCACGCAATGATAAAAGTTTCGGGTGAGAAGGGTGGCGAATAAATGTTGAATGTGATTGTCCCGCCATTGACGGCGGAGGGCACGGCACTCATCAACCAACTACTATTCGCATCTGTGAAAGAAGCACTTTGAACGGCGGACGAAACCACTGAGGTTTCGGTTAGGAATGGCGACACATTTTCAATAATAGCAGATGAGAAGTTTGTGCCGGGTGTATTCGCAGACCAAGTTAAACCACTCGCAACACCACTGGGTGGTAAATACTGGACATCAAGGACATTACCCGCCGTTGTAGTTAAGAGGGTGGATGCGGACATACTATATTCATTCATCTTTTTTTTATTCCCACGCTTCAACCCGCTCCATAAAATCTAAACACAAAGATAGAATGCCCTACCGATTACGGAAAGCCCCTAATCGCAATCTTTATTGGGTTGTCGCAGAAGATGGATCCAAAAAATCCAAAGATCCTATTCCCCGAGAACGGGCGGAAGCACAGATAAAGGCACTCTATGCGAGTGAGAACGGGTCTAAAAAGAAACCCGTGTTGAAAGGCGGTTTTAGAACTACTGGACTATTACGGAGGATGTATAATGAACTGGTTAGAATATCACCGACAACCCTACCCGTCGCAACCCAAAACAACTATGAGGCGTTAAGACGACAACTAATAGCCGACCGACACCAAGGACTACAAACACAAAAAATAAACTTAGTTGATACTTTTTTAACAAACTTGATTGTGTATATAAGCAACCGGTATCCAATCAATGGAAATATACAAGCACAACTGTTAGATGTGGCGAGGAGATTTGATGCTGAAATAATGGCTCTAACACAAGACCCAAGACGACCAGCCACACGCCTTCCAATAATAACAAATAATCCAATGGTTAATCCAACACAGCATTGGGTTGAAAACATTCCGCAAGTTTCATCATTTCGTGAAAGGGGTATTACAGATGTCCCAGACAAGGTTATGGATTTAACAGATATGGAGGAACTACCAGCGGGAACCCCGGTTGTTTATACACCCAATAGTGTTTTACCAGTAGTGAAAGAAAGTGTAGTAAGGCAAAACTATCCTACTCGTGTTATGTTTTTACAACAAGCCAGAGCATTACCAGATGCTGGAAATACAATAAGAGGAAAGGTAGGCTCTGGTCGCCACCAGTTAGAACACCTCAAACGGAAGTTGGAAGGTGCTGGTCTGCGGGGCTCTGGTTTCTTTGATTCATTGTGGAAAACGGTGAATAAGGTAAAAGAGTATGTCGTCCCCGTTATGAGTCATATTCAAAAGAATGCGGGTGCCTATGCCGAGGCAGCCAACGCCATTACTACATTAGCCACACCCGGCAAACTGAACCCGTCATCACAGCGTTGGTTGGCTGAGAATGAGAACTATGATGTGGTAGGTCTCACGGCTCGTCGTGCCCCCGTGGGTAGTTGGATTGAGTTTTTCTTTAGTTTGCTGACGGAGGGCAAATGGGACGAGGCAAAGAAGAAGATTGGCTACGACAAGATGTTTCATTTAGCACTCCAACTCACACTCCGCAAACCCGATGGATCCATTAAACAAAGCAAGATGGAGAAACTATCACAGCCGAACTTTACTGATGATATCAAAGCCGACCCGGGATTGGAAACCCTACCTATTGCCGTCCCCCAACCAATCAAGGTGGGCGAACTGCTACGCCGAACCCAAGAGGCAATGGGTGATAAGTTTTATTCATACAATGCTTTCAAGAACAACTGCCAAAACTTCGTAATGGCTATTTTGGATGCGAATGGATTAGCCACGCCAGAAATACGAGGGTGGGTATTTCAGCCCGTAGATGAACTCCTCAAGGAACAGCCAGAATGGACTGAGAACTTCAGCAAGTCCATTACCAATCTGGGTGGAATCACAGACCGCATTTTCCAAGGGTATGGAAACCTAAGGGGTTGTAAGGCAAATCACAACAACGCATCATCAATGAAGATTGGTGGTGCGAAGTTTATAAGGGTGATGTTGCCCGAAAAAAAAAAAGTTTGATTGATGGCTCTGGTAAAAATATCAACCAAGTAGCCAAGAAACCTTCGGCGACCGATAAGAACAACAAATATTCGTCAATGGAGGAGCAACTACGGGACTGGGGCGTGGGGCGACAACATTACCTCCGCATTGTAGGGCAGAAGGCGAAACAGCACGGCTATCCTCCGTTTCAGTTGGCGACGGATGGGATTCATAAGTTGGAGATACGAACCCCGCAAGGTCGGCTTGTGCGATTTGGACGACTTGGCTACGGGGATCATATTTTATACACAAGCCTTGAGGCACAAGGAAAGATCCCAAAAGGCTTTGCCGAGCGGAAACGCTCGGGTTTCCAGAACTCCCACACGAAAATAAAGGGGAACTGGAAATCCAATGACTACTCCCCGAACAATCTTGCGTTAAGGATTTTGTGGTAGTATCTTTATTACAATCGGCACAAAAGACACACTCTAAAATGTCCTCATTATGAGAGCACACTGCTTTGGTAATGGTGGCTGGGTAATCCACAATAGTGCCCGAACGAAGTCGCATCATCTACTTTAAACATCGTTTTTATTTTTGACTTTTACACGGGGTCGGGATATTCATAAACAAAAAAACTAAGAACAGATAAGAGATGTCTGGTGTCCCAGCCTATGATGAACTATTCGGCGGTGCGACACGGGGAGCATTTGCTGTTAAACGGGCGATGCGAAAAGCCAAGAACACCATTGGCTATGTCCCCCAAGCAAAGCCAGTGCCGGTTAAGTATTCCACAATACAAAACAAGTCCGAGCATATACAGAAGACTATTGGCGATGTCCCCGATGCCGATGTAGTGAAGTTTAAGCGACCTACATTAACGGCAGAGGACAAGGAGCGGAATAAGCGATTAAAGCCAGAAACTTGGGGGATTGACCCCGCCGATTTAGATTACAATGAACGCCAGAACCGCTCGTTTTTTAAGGTAGATGGTGTGGATGGCTATTTCGCTTTCCCACCGGTCAAATGGACGGATAGTAAGAACAAGGATTGGTATGGTCTGGCTCATTATGCCGAAAAACCGAATGAGGTGGCGAAACGGAAAGGTGTTGGTGGCGAACATTTTGATAGTATAGCATTTCCAGCCGATGCTACACCAGAGGAAGCAATAAGAGGTGATATGAGTATTGGCTATACTCTAAACACTATGGGTAGGGAGGATGCTAAGCGTGTCGGTTTTAAAGTGGATAGAGGTGAGGTGGCGGAAGACATTACAAATAACGGCAAGAAACTTACATTAGCCAAAGGTGCGGTAGGTCATTCAAGGAAGTTTATTGAAAAGGAAATCCGCTATGGTTATTGGGTGCCCTATTATGCGGGTAAAGACTACGATAGAGCCACAATACTGGAACCAACGGCAGAAGTCAGCCCAGACGCTCCGCTCAAGGAACGGCTCAAGGCGTGTAGGCAGATTGTGTCTATGATTAATGCGTTATACATCAGTGCGGGTCTGGCTGGTGATTTGAATAACAAGGCAATCCATTTCATTGAAAAGTTTGGAAAATATGCGACTACGATTGAGGAGAATGACGACGACGCCCCCAAACATAAACGGCGGAACTATTTTAGGGAAGCATCTGGTAATACTTATGAAGATGGAACATACACTCAACCTATTGTGCGGGACAAGGGGGCACTACGCCAAACATTCATTACGAAACGGGGCAAGAATGTAAAGGGTGAATCCGAGCGTCAAAAGCGAATAGCGACACCCCGTCTGTATCCGCAAGTGCCCTCCAGATGGACGGGCAACTGGAAGACCTCTTATCAGTATCTAATGCGTAGTTTGAGCGGTGTGCTGGAGGAAAGAGCAAGACCGATGAATGGTTTTACATCAACAATCAATGGTAAGAAATACATAACGCCTATGGGTGGGTCGTATGATGAAATCGCTTCTCTAACAGTAGAACTACAAGAGAGCCGAATGGATGCTATTGGTAAAAACGAGGGGCTATTGGAGGATCTTGGTTATGATGGACGCTATTCAAATCCAGCATACACCTTTGATGAACCTCGTCCTCATTGGTGGGACACCCCAGAGATTAAAAAGGAAAAGGCAAAGGAGATGAAAGTCTATAACAAAAAACTCACGGAGTTGAAAACTCAAATCAAAGACGGGACGGCTCCTACGGGTTGGTGGAAAGTTGCTGGTGGGAACTTTGGAAGTTAATCCACTCGCACCAGTTTGCTGAACGGAACCAGAACCACCCACGAGGCGTCGTTGGATTTGTCTTCTCGGTTTCTGGCGTGGAACTTTGTAGGGTAGGTGTGAAACTCCTCATCATAATCTGCTTTGTATAGTCCATCTGGGAACTCCCAGAAAAAAGTAGATTTTGCTTTGTTGGCTTTCAAATAGTCAATCTTGTTGAGACCAATCCACGCCGTGCCTCCATACTTGTTTTTGATGTCCTCATAGGTGTAGCCGAACCGATACTTGTATTCACCAAACACGCCGGGGTCGTCGGTGGCGACATAGTCCATTGGGTGGAACTTGGTAAGTGTCTTCACCATTCCTCGTCCCATCAACTCATTGATAGTCTGGAGTTTGTTGTTTTCACGGGCGACACCACGAGCGTAGTCTTCTGCGAATGTCCGGGGAGCCATTGTTGTATATTTAGGTAAAATACTTTTTTTGTCTGTTTTTTACTCACGCCGGGGGCGGACATCCTAAACCAAATAACCAAATACCGATTTCGTCATAACTATTTCTATGCCCCCGAACCCCTCTCGGTTTTTTTTATGAAATGGGGGCATAGAAACTCTTCACGAAATCGGTATTTGGTATTTGGTTGGAGACCCGGTTGAGGCGTTTTGACCCCCATTTTTTTAGCAAGAATAGATATAGAATGTCTGCCTCGGTCTTACAGAACTACACCGAGTTATTCAATGGATACTCAAAGGGGTCGTTGGTCTGGACGGCGACAGCAGCACTCGTCGCTGGAACCATTAACTACACAATCACGCCGGGCTATTTCACAGCCAACACAACGGTATTCGCAGTCCCAGCGACCAGTGCCGCCAACGCCAATGCTGGAACACTTACCACCACATTAGATGTCCCCGCACCCGGCTCACCCTATATTGGCATTACAGTCACCTCCTCAAATGTGGCGGATGTAGGAACCTATCGTATTTTTGCTTATGATTAAGCCGAGGCGTTTTGACCCCCGTTTTTTTAGAAAGAATAGATATAGAATGTCCGTCTCTGTCTTATTGAGCGATGGAACAGCCACAGCATTAGGAGGACAATCCCAGTTAGATGCTGGAACCGTAGGGGGTGCTTTAGTCGCATCGGGTGTCGCAACGCTCGTCGCCGGAACAGCCACGGTGAGTGTCGGCACTGGTGTTTTGACCCTACTATCACGGACATATGTCGTCCCGGCAAATAATAGAGCCAACGCCAATGCTGGAACAGTCACTGCTGTTTCCAACCCGGCACTGACCGCAATCGTCATTACTTCAACCAACGCATCAGATGTAGGAACCTATCTATACCAGATTTTCAGCAGTATTAATGCTTAAAAACTGAGGCGTTTTGACCCCCGTTTTTTTAGAAACAATAGATATAGAATGTCCTCCTCGGTCGTATTGAATAACACAACTGGTGGTGCTGGAGCACAGCCCCGAATGGACACCGGTATTTGTAAGGGTTGTTTAGTTGCTACTGGAGTAGCCACGCTGGTTGCTGGAACCATTACGGTCAATGTTGGATCCGGATTGATTACAGATACTTCCACTCTTGTTGTTATGGAGGCAGATGCCCGAGCAAACGCCAACGCTGGAACACTCACAATCGCAAAAGTAGCCCCCGTCGCCCCAGCGGGATATGTATCACTTACAATCACCTCAAGCAATGCCGCCGATGTAGGAAACTACCGCTGGTTAATCCTTGCCTAAGCGATTTAAACATTATCTAATATCTTAATATAGAATGTCCGAGAAACCCCCGAACGCTTACAAGCGGTGGTATTCACGCAATCGTGAGGAGTTGCTGGAACGCCAAAGGGACAAATACGACCCGGTGGCGAAGGCGAAATATTACGCAGAGAACGCAGATGCCGTCAAGGCGAAGATGAAGGAAATCTATTTACGCAACAAAGCCGAACGCAACAAGGTGCTGATTGATGACGCTATTAAAAAGGAAGGGCAGTCAGCCGTCAAGGTCGCATTTCTACAAGAGATGCTAAAAGGTGAAACCTACAAAGGAATGGGATTACGCACACTGAAATCACTGGTGTTAGTTTAATGGGACGCTGTCCTATTTGACGAACAAAACTGAAACATCTTTCTCATCTTTAAGCAGACATCATAACACAATGGAGTTTGTGATTGAGAATGGAGTGAATGTGATTAAAACTACATTTGGGCTGAGGATTGAGATTACCAATGAAATGCTGGATAAAATGGTAAAGGCACGGGACTGCGAAACCGAGACTTGGCGTGAGGAGTGCGAGGATTGTGGAATCCTAATGGGCGGAAAGGTATTCACAGACGAGGATGAGTTTGACGAGCACCCAGAGCGAGATGTTGGTTATGATAAGGAGGGTCAATGGCGATGCCCGGTGTGCTACGACAAGCACAAGGAGAAACAGCAACGGGAGGAGTTTGACGCATTCATTGAAGACCATCTGTTTCCAAACGAGACTGAGATTGCTGGACGCATCGCATTCTGGTCTAAGCACAATGACTGGTGGCGTAAGTCTCAACCCCACTACACACCAGCAGTCTATGGAGCCATCAAGAAAATCTACGAAACCAAGTTCAACAAGGACATCATAAAGATGATGGGAAAGACATTGTCGTCCTATGGGTTTCAAGAAATGTCTGTAGCGTGTAGCATTATCAAGCACATCGCATTTCCCGAGGCAGACCCAGAAATCCGTCTGGAAATGAGCCAACGAATGGAGGCGGGGTTTGATGGGATTGGCGATTTCCAGAAATGATTACGGCTCGGTAAAGAAATCAATCAACATTTATCCATATAAGTAATCAAATAACTACTTATATGGAAAATACACTTAAAAAAACCGGTTTTTATACCATTATTTTTGTTGATTGAGTTATTTACCGCCCCGTAATCATCATATTTCGGCATTTATCTAATAAAGTTCGTTCTTTCCCGGCATTTAAAAATGTATTGGTAATATAGAAACATAATGTCTGCTGTTCCCAAAGTCATTGATGAGAATACCCGTGTCCCATTCACACGCAAAAACTTAGAGGCGATGATGGAGTGGCTGTGTGTTGTTGCGGATAGATGTGAGCAAACGGAAAAGGATATGAATGCGTGTGAGGTCAAGGAAGTCAAGGAGGCGTATGCTCTTGTATATCAAGATTGGAAGTGGAAGATGGTTATTGGTATTCGGGACTTGTGGTTTTGGAGTATGAATACCGACGAGCACAAGAAACATATTTTACAGCACGGCTATTAAAGTTGCGGAGTTTCCCGGATTTAAAAATCTAAGACTAAGTTAGAAACAAAGATGTCTGGAATGAGAGCCACCGAGTTTATGCTTAATCTTGCCCGTCAGTTGATGAGTGGTCGTGAAGTCAGCGAGAGCACCGCCAACCAGTATTTACAGACGCTGTTTTCGTTAAACAACAAGACGCCGTTTAATAATCTTGCGTGGCTGAAGAATACGGCTGATGTTGAAAAGCGTTTGGCTGAGTTCGCCCCCGCAACCCAGCGTGGATATGTATCCGCCATTGTGTCCTCGCTCAGCCCGTCAAAGGACAAGCCGACCTACAAGAAGGTCTATCAGCATTACTACGACCTAATGATGAAGGGGAGCAAGGAAGCCCGTGAAAACAAGACGGAGGGCAAGACGAAGAAGCAAGAGGACAACTGGACGGAGTGGAGTGAAGTCCAGAAGATTAAGGATACACTCAAGACGGAGTGTGCTAAGTTTTCCAGCCACAAGCATATCAGCCCCGCTGAGTATGAATGCCTACTGAAGTATGTTGTGCTGTCGCTCTACACAGACATTCAGCCCCGTCGCAACCAAGACTATATGGATATGTATGTTGTGAAGAAGTGGAGCGACGACCTACCCAAAGACCGCAACTATCTGGATAATGCTAAGACGCCCACGCAGTTCGTATTTAACAAATACAAGACGGCGAAGAAGTATGGGGAGCAGAAGGTGGATATTCCTAACACAGAGGAGGCACCACTCGGCAATGCGATACAGATGTATTTCAAGCACCACCCGCTACTGAATGCGAAGACGAAGGAAGCGAAGTTTCTTGTAGCCCACGATGGATCCCCGCTCAGCAGTGTGAATGCTATTACCCGTATCCTCAATAAGATTTTTGGTAAGAAGATTGGGTCGTCAATGCTACGCCACATCTACATCACCGGTAAGTATGGCGACCTCAAGAGTGAGATGGCGAAGGACGCTGATGCGATGGGGCACAGCGTCAAGGAGCAACAGAATGTCTATAATGTCCCAGACAAGGCATAACTACTTACCGATGTGCCGACCGATGAAATAGTAATGTATAGCACACGCAGTCAAAGCCCCAAAGAATGACGGAAGAAGTTCAATGACTTTCATCTTTATAGCCGAGGTATTTAATACTTTGGCTATAAACATACTTTGAATAAAGTTCTACAGACGGATACCTACATCACCCGCCAGTCGCTCCCTAATGTATTTCTTAAGCGTTGCGGGGCGGGGGTTTCCTACAAAGACCTTGTTAGACCTCTTAATAGCCTCCGCCAGTGTTCGCAACTGAGCGGGGTTAAGAGCATCCAATCCAGACAGATTTGTAGGCACTCTAACCCGCTGGTTGTTCTTTGTGATAATAGCGTAGGTGGGAGGTTCTACTGATGAGGACGAAGAGGAAGACGGCACCTCGGCAGTTTCGGACGGGGCTGGTGATTCCTCGCCTTCCTCCTCTGGTGCCTCCTCTTCCTCTTCCTCCTCCTCCTCCTCTTCGCCACCCTCATCTGGCGGGGGCTGACCCTCGTCTGGCGGTGGGAGTTCTGCTGGGGGCTGACCTTCTGGTTCCGCTTCGGGTTCCAAACCCAGCGATGTTGAGAAGTCCGCAAACTTAAACATACCCACCTTCTTCGCAAACGATTTGGCTGCCGTGATGCGGTCTGCCTCCGTCATTGTGCCCTTGCTGAATACCTCCATATACAAAGCAAGGAAGTTCTCAAGTTTCTCAAGCACAGCAACAACACGCACACGCCGTGCCTCCTCAGCGGGTTTGTATCGCTCGTCAAATACACCAATAGGTGCTCGGTTGGCTGCGGGTGAGTTGCTGACCTCGGCTTTGCGTAATACATTATCAATCACTCGCTTAATCTGGGCTACATCATCGCCGTCATCAATCAGCGGGATTGTGCGAATGAAAGCACCCACCAGTTTGCGAGTAGCACTATACACAAGGTCGCTGTAAGACCCCGCTGTAATCGCATCACCCACTTCGCCCAGCAGAGACGACAAATCCAGTTTCTGCTGGTCTTCCCGTGAAATAGGCTCAGTGGATGGTATGAATGCGGGGTCTGCCCTCTGGCGGATTTGGTTCGCACGGCGGTCAAGAATGTGCCGAGCGTAAGCGTAGTTCTTCAGCACACCACCAGATAGACCACTTCCATATTCGTGCTGTTTGAATGTGGCTAAAGAGCCAGATGACGGGAAACCGGGCTGAGATACGGCATCTAATGGAGCACGGGATCCAGATGTAAGATTTTTATGCGGGAGTGGCTGTGAGCGAGGTGATGGATAATATGGGTATTTCTTTTGAAAGTCCGCTTTTGATTTGATTGTCGCTATTGTGTGATTTCGGTTTGCGACCATTAGTTCGTTATGCCATTCTTGGTTCTTTCTGCGGGTTTCATTATCGGACAATGCGTATGAAATATGAATAGTCGGGGCTTCGCCATTCCCATAATATTTGGTGTGAGTTCCATATTTCTTAGCATATGCCTCCTCAAACTGGTATGGAAACCTAATGTTTAGCATCCTCTATATTTAGACATTCCATATTTTATTTCGCTAATACCCGTGTTCCTTAATGTGCTTTGATGCTTCACCCAGCGTCATACCTTTCTCACGCATTAGTCGGGAAACCTCAGCACCACGACGCTTACGGGCATCGCCGGTTCCAGCCTTTGCCCTACGCTTCTTACCACAACCATCAGCACCGCCCGTGTGAGCCCCGCCAGAATAGGCACCACCCTCTACATTACCGAGTGTATGACGCATAGATGGATGGTCTCCAGTGCGACCCATACCTACGGTGTTGCGTTGGAATGATGGCGGAGGGTTTGCTACACGCCCAGTATCTACAGCACCCGTAATAGGATCCACATTACCACCCGCCAACTTGCGGGGGCGACCCGCCTTACCAAGACCCAGAGCACTCAAACCCAACGCTGCCGCCTTCGCACCGGGGTGTGGAGCAATAGCGAGTAAAGGTTTCGCAATGGCGGCAGCGGGGCGAATGACGCTCATAAAGCCGTCCTTGAAACCATCCCAAAATCCACCTCCGTGGAGTTGTTCCGCCATCATCTTGCCGAGGGCTTTTGAGTTCTTGGGTGGCTTACCCAGTCCAAACATACCCGCTATACCACTGAGGACGGGAATGTTGAGGTCGCTGAGAAAACCAGAGCCAAACAACTTAGCGTGGTCGTCGCCATACTTTTCCCGTAGGTGGCGGGACAGCATACCGCCTTGCTGGTGTCCGTCATCGTCCAGTGCCTCGTGCTGTTGCTCGTGGAGTTCCAGTGTATTTTTACCAATGTCCGCCAACTGCTTCTTGCTGGGTGCCTTCTTACGACCGCCAACCAGACGGGCAAGACGAGTTGATGGTGCTGAATGGAGGGCTCCACCCTTGAGGTTTCCATCGTGTTCTTCACCCTCTTGGACTTCCAGCATTGGCGTATTATCCATATCGTGTTTTGACTTACGCATTTTACCAGCACCTTGACGCTGGGGGTGCTGGGCTTGTAGTTGGAGTGCTCGGCGGTCAGACAACTCCATCTGTGCGTTATGGCGTTCCATCATAGGGGGAATACGCTGGAGCATTTGCTATATTCATCGGGGATATTTTAATCGGGGACGATTAACCAAATAACCAAATACCGATTTGGAAAAAACTTTTCGCCATAGAATGGAGACAAGTTTTTTATTGAATGGTGTTTGGGGCATACTAACTCCGCACGAAATCGGTATTTGGTATTTGGTTTTTGATTCTGGGATTAGCCCGTCCCACCAATGGGGTATTAGATTTGTTTTACATAAGCCGGGCGGACAGCGACATCTTACGGCGACCGCCGGACTGGGCACCGCCAGAGGCACCACCACCCGTCCCGCCACCACCAGAGGCACCATAGCCAACCTTACCCGCAAGGTTCTTAATGGTGCCGAGGGTGCCGGACTCGGGTAGGAGTTTCTTGATTTCAGAGATTGCCGGTTTCGTCGCACGATAGACACCGAGTGCCTTGTGAAACATAGAGCCGAGGTTATTCATAAAACCAGAGCCAACCAGACGCTTGAGTTCGTCCGTTGATCCAACAGCAGACGGCTCGGCGGAAATGATGTCTGCCTCCGAGACCACCGACTTCACCACACGAGACGAACCCGCCATTGACTCAAAGAAACCAGCATTGACGGCAATCGTGTAGAGCGAGATAGAGGTTCCGGCGGCAACATCGGCACCCGTCGTGTTCTGGATGGTTAGATTGTATTGGAGCACAAAGTTGCCGGCAAGTCCGCTACTCTGTCCCGACTGGAGGGCATAATCCACACCGGGCTTCAGCACAAGGAAACCACCGACCGTAGGGATATTTCTACCATCTTTGCCCGTGTAGGCATTACCAGACCACTGAGCCCAGTCCATTTCCAGACCATTATGGACAGCCATCTGGTATAACTGCGTCTGGCGGTGAGCCGACAAGAGACCCGCATAGTTGTCCCAGTTTACAGAGATTGCCGTAGGCGGGAAATGGTAATCGGCTTGGGTCGTATTTGCGTAGGTCTGCGGACGGGCGTAGATAATCAGCATATCTGGAATCTGGGGGAGGACGATTGTCTGCGAGGGAAGCACTACGGTTCCACCAACGGCACCCGTCTGTGTGCCCGTGAGCGTGGAAGAGAGTTGGATATTCGTGATGTAGCGGGGAAACTCCATATAGGGCACGACGCTCTTGGGCGGTAGGGGCACATCCAAACTCGGCGTAAGTATTTGGAATAGGGTCTGCGAGTTGCTGAATGGCGACGAAGCACTGAGCGTCGTTGGGTAGGACACCGTAATCGTGCGACCATCGGCTACGGTGCTACGGAGCACACGGGCGGGGGAGCCCATATTCATCACCAACTGGATTGAGTTGATGCCGAAGAGACCCGTGTCCCACTCGTGCTGGTTGGCGAAAATGAAAGGCGACAGTACCAGTTTCTCAGTGGAGGTCAGTTGGACATAGAGGACGCAACCGGCATCAGAGGCTACGGTGCGGACGGGGACACCCGCAACATAAGTCACGACTACACCATTCTCGTCTGTGTAGGTGTTGTTGCCCGATAGGACGGCACCTTGGGCATTACAGAAAGCAACATCGGGGAAAGCACCATTGGGGACTTGATACGGGCTCGTCTGCTCCGAGTATCCAGCCAGAGGGCTATTGACGGAGAGATAGGCGTCATTGTAAGAGGCGTAGGTGTCGTCCATCGTCGGGCAAGTGCGGGAGAGTTTGTTGCCTTGCGTGGAGGTGAGGCGGAGGATTTCCTTGAGGACATCTTGGGTATTCATCGTTGTCGTGGTGTCGTTGATGGTCGCCGTCATCGTATTGACGAGGGAGTGGAGGGGGAAGTTAGTGAAAGCAACATTCTTGCCGAAGCCGAGAATAGCCTCATTCACACCACGGACGGTGAGGATGGCATCCACAGCGACCTTGAAGACTACGGTTGAAGTCCAATCAATAGCACGGTCAATAAATACATTCTGCGACGGGATTGGGCAGTTATAGGTGTGCTGGGTTGTGGTCTGCGAAATGGCTTGGAAAGGCACATTCGTCAAACTTAGGGCACCCTTATTAACGGCAAAGGCGGGGCTCTGCTGAATAATACGAGGGTCAAACACGGACTGCTTGGATATGTCGCTGGTCGCCATTTCTATATCTATTCTTTCTAAAAAAAACGGAGCAAAAACGCCTTACCGGGTGTCTATCGTCCCTCGTTGGGGTTCTTGGCGAGACCGTGAATAGTCCCGCCTTTCTTGCGAAACATAATCTTAATGGACACTGAAGAGAGATTAAACATCTGGAGAGGGTATAGTTTGCCGTCAAGGCGGTTCTTCCACCACACTTGGACATCAATCTGGCGGATTTCGTTCTTACCCCTCTGGAATGAGGTGATGCGGTATTCAGCCGTCGGGGTGTAGTTGATGAAACCTCGGTAGTCCGATGCTGAAATATTTGCGAGGGCAACATCTGTGATAATAGGCTGGAAAGCAGAGGGCACCGTAGCACTATTCACACCAAGATTGAGACTTCCAAACCGGATGGGGGCACCCGTGGATTCATTCACAATCGGGAGGAAACCAGAAGTGAAAACGATAGAAGCACACGGCGACCACAATGTGCTGGTGCTTTCATAATCTTGTATCATTAACCAGTAGGACTTTGAGGCAGCCGGGCTTGGAATGGGGTCGCCAGTGGAGGGGATTGGGACTACGGGGGTTGTGTAGATATTGTTGTAGAGATAGTTGCCGATGAAGATTTCATTAAACACTTGCGTCTGGTTGCCCCAAGTGGCTTTGCGATAGTAGTTCTTGAAGTTAGCAAACAGACCAAACATATTCACATTGAAAAACAGACGATATGCTTCTTGCCCCACAACTCCAGCAACCACATTCGCTTGAGAGGTGCCGATGGGTCTCTGGGTTGCCGGCATCGTGCTTGAAGGCGAAGCAAGTGTATCGCCCTCGGTGTAGCCAAATCCGTAGGAATCAGCGTAGAGACTAAAAAGACCATTTGATGGGTCGTAAAAAAGATACGGGGCTTGGGTCTGGAGAGTGGGTGCTACACCGATATTACCCCAGCCACCATTCGCAATAGATGTCGTCCATAGGGTGTTGAAACGGCTTTGAATAAGAGTCATTGAGGTCGCAAACGAAGCATTACATAATCGCAACCAAGAAGCATAAGTATAGATCCAGTAGTAGCGGGTAGCGAGGTCTTGACGACCGGCGGTAATAGATGATGTAGGTGGAATAGGTGCTACACGGATATCATCGGTTTCGGACTGGTAGATGATGGGCACACCTCTATCTGCCGCTGTTGCCGAACCCAGTTGCTCTGCTGAGTTAATCACAATCGTTCTGGGAGCAAGTGTGCTATCAAGAAAAGTCAGCGACGCTTGAATGTTATTTCCATATACCGTTTTATTAACATCCAAAGATGGATTATATACAACATCGGTTTCTATCTGTGGAATAAATAGAGGCAAATCCTTACCAGAGCCATTCATCGTAAAGCGGACAATGGAGAAGTTGTAAAGCGAGGCATCTTTGATTAGAGGCACATCACGGGTTTCGTTAAACCGGATTTGAGGGTCAAAACCCGACGGCGAGTTCTGGATTGGAGTATCCGTGTTGTTGTTGATGATGTCGCCGTTGTAGTATATAATATCGGGAGCAACGGCATCCTCTTGGTCTTGGACGAAATCCACAGAAGAGGCGTATCGGTAAGCCATTCTATATCTATTACTTTCCTAATATTTTAAAAGTTAGAGCGGACACGAAGTCGTCTGGTTTCATCCCAGAAGACATAATATATTTGTAAAACTGGGGGAGGGTTTTCTTACGGAGAAGCAGTCGGGCTACAACCCAGCGTCCGCAAGTATTCACATCATTTTTGTCGGACTGGAATGGATACCGGTTGTAATAGACCTTTAATCCAGACGCTCGTAGCAGTCTTGTTAGGTATGGTTCATTTTGATCCAACTGACGGAGTTTTTCCTTGCTTAGCCATTTCTTATCGCCTTCGGGGGCTTCGCCGTATGGGTCAAAATATTCAATGGTTGTGTCGTTTCGCAAGAGACCAATCCAGTGCCCGGTTTGCTCGTTTTCAGTTAAGAAAAGTAGCACACATCTACCATCTTCATCAAAAGCATCTTCCCAATGTTCTATATCATCCAAATCGGGATATGTTAAGATTTTTGTCTTACCCAATATAGTATCAATATCGGTGTTAGATAAAGCGTAGGACTTTATTTTAGCCATACCTTTTAAGTCCATTCTTCTTGTAATGGGTAAGGTTTTGTTTATAGAAAATGTCCTCCTCTAAACAGAATGAGCGTCTATAAAGAGCGATTGTTTCCAGACCAATACTCCAGCGAGGTTGCGGATGTGATTAAGGTCTTCAGTTTCAAACAAGCCGTTGTAGTAGGCTCAGCATCGCTACGCTCCCAGTTGAATGCGGGGGATTATGATATGGGTGAGATGGTTAAAGTTGCTTCTGTGAGCGAGTTCTGTAAAGGCTTCACTGAGATTGTAAAAAACCTATACCACACAGCGGGTCTATATTTGGGCGACATCAAATGTGGCGTGGTGCCCGAATGGTCAGTCATATCACCAGAGGCACAAGTCAAGGACGGCAAGGTGGAGGGATACAACTCCACAGAAAGCAAACGAAAACTGGACGACCTCAAAAGTAAAAAGATTATCAGTGAGGAGGAATACAAGGAGGCGTATGCGTTGTTAGGAAATACGCCAGAGGAGTTTCTTGTCGCAAAAAAGGAAATCAAGTTTGATGTTGTTCGTTGGACTTACTCGGATGTGGTGGCGGGGTTCGCTGTATTGCGTGATGGGCGAAAGATGGAGTTAGGCGAGGCGATACAGACGCCCGGTCTGTGTAAAGTTGATGCTATAGGGTGGGTTGAAAACAAACGCTACTCTGAGTTCAGTTGTATCTATTCGGTAGTCATTAAAGGTAAGGTCGTCAATCCGGTGGAGGAAAACTTAGAGCAAAGTCTTAAAAATGATATGCTCTATTATGTTTCACAAGGCAAGTATTTCAAATACGCCAAGAGGTTGTTCGCATTCGCAAAATCGCAAAATGATAAAAAGTTGGGCGAGACCCTAACCACCCTATTGAATGGGGAGTTGGGACGGCTCTACCAAATGAGTGGTGATATGGGGACACTGGAATGGCTGATTGAAAACCAGACCAAGTTGAATGCGGAGCGTATTCACTATGAGGTTGCCGGTTTCAAAGCCCGTCTGGGTTCTGTGTATTCTGTAAAATCGTTAGAGAAGAGTGAGGGCAAACTGGTCGGCACTTTGAAAACAATGGAGAAACTTCCACCTAAAGGATCCACTTTTGTTTTGGACTTGGAGCGGGTCAAGACGGCGGTTGATGACGCTTACAACAGCGAGGCGAAAAAGGAGTTAGAGGCAATGGATTTACTTCCTATACCAAAGCAGTTTGGTGCTGGTATTCCCCCTCGGTCTGACCTACAGCAGATTGTGAAGAATGCTTATTCCACTACACCCATCAGTGCTGTGAATGAAAATAATCTTGTGAAATCCACAGACGGATTAAAGTTCTACCAAAACGGAAACGACATCATTGTCGGCATACGAGGCACCCACTGGAATAGCAAAGATGACCTCCTTGCGGATTTATCTATTGGCTACAATGGATTGAAAAACTCCAATCGGTTTATAAAAGATTTGAAAGACCTACGAGAGTTCCAAATCAAATACCCGCCCACCGAGTATAACTACTATGGTGTCGGACACAGCCTCGGAGGCAGTATCTTGGACGAGTTCATTCGTATGGGTCTTATTAAAGAGGGCACATCCTACAACCCAGCCGTTCAGCCACAAGACATTATAAAGGCAAACACCAACAAACGGATTTACAATAGCCAAGACCCGCTTTACAAACTGATGGGTAGATTTACAAAAGACCCAGAGGTGCGTGAAAGCGGTAAGCCACAAGGTCTGCTGGACGCCCACGCACTCAAAAACTTTGAGGGTGGATCCAAACCGAGGCTTTGTCTATACGGAGCGGGTTCGTCTATGAAAGTGGATTTGTCTAATGACTTCTACGGAGGCGAGGGCAATCGTATCACTATCCACGCTCCCAACAAAGAGCAGATGAGGAAGTTTGTAGATATTTTCTGTGATGTGTTCCGTAAGCACGGCGGGTCTGCGGAGGACATAAGCAAAATCAAGAGTTTGGATTTTGGGAAAGACACCGCCAATCTGGTGGAGGAGGTTCCAGAGAAGTATATGTGGTATGAGATGCCCGACTATCACTCCAACGAAAAGTTCAAGTCCGCTGTTGATATGTTCCTTTTTTACATCAAGTCATCACCCAAAGCCAAGAAGTTTTTAGATGATTTAGAAAAGCACATAGATGTGGATATTACAGAAAGCACACATTATCTATGGTATCCAAAGCGTCCCGCTTCGCTGTCGCCCTATTCGGGTAAGATTTGGGAAGTTTCAAAACCGGTTAATCCCAAGTATCCTATTTACATCATTTCTAAAGGACGCTGGGAAAAGCGATACACCAGCAAGTATTTGGAGTGGGCTGAAATCCCCTATAAGATTGTGGTAGAGGAAGAGGAGTATGATGAATACGCAAAAGTGATTGACCCTAAGAAAATCATAACATTCAAAAAGAAGCCCAGTGAAAAGGATAGTGGAGGCATACCCGCCAGAAACTTTGTATTAGACCACGCCAAGAAGTCTGGGGCGAAACGCCACTGGATTCTGGACGACAACATTTTGGACTGGCGACGAAACTTCAACTCCCAGCGGGTTATTGTGAAAAGCGGTGCGGTGTTCCGTGTGGTAGAGGACTATGTAGATAGGTATTCAAACATTATGTTGGCGGGGCATAACTACACTATGTTCGTCATCAGCCAAGCACTCCAGCCTATTACTTTTAACACTCGGGTCTATAGTAGCATTCTGGTGAATAACGACATTCCGTTCCGTTGGCGGGGTCGGTATAATGAGGACACTGACCTATCGCTCCAGTGTTTGAAAGCGGGTTATCCTACCGTGCTGTTTAATGCGATGGTGGCGAATAAGGTGGCTACGCTCAGCCAGAAAGGTGGAAACACAGACAGCGTCTATGCCGTCAAAGACGCATTGTATTTGAAGGCAAAGAGTTTAGCAGACCAGCATCCAGATGTCGCTATTGTAAAAAAGAGATTTGGTCGCACACATCACTATGTGGATTATTCTGGCTTCAAAGATTTGGAGTTGAAGTTTAAGCCGGGTGTGGAGGCGAAGTTAAGCCACCGAGCCGACAACTATGGAATGAGGGCGGTTGATGGTGAGTTCAATAGGCGGAAGATAGACAAGGAGGCAAAGGCAGAGGCAGAGCAATCCGAGAGTGATGAGGAGTGATTACCGAGCCCACCTATCATTGAAACTAAAGCCTTGCTTGAAACCATCCAAAAAACCGCTTCCTTTCTTCACAGAATAATAAGGACGCTGATTAAAAAACTTACTATCGGGGAGGTATGGACTAACTCGTGTATCACCCGCATAGTTCTGGTTGTCTCGTAAGTAGTTGCTAAAACCCAGCGGGGGCGAGAGGACGGAGTTGAATAACGCCCCACCGGTCTTACGCTCGTGTGCCCGTTGCTGAGCCAACATAAGACGCATCGGTAGGACTTGTTCGTGGGACTGGCGTTGCTTATCCATTTCTATTAGACCAATAGAAATAAATAATCATTCGTCCGCTCTGGGTGGTAGTGGTGGATATAAAATGCGGGAGGACTGGATTGGGTTTGCCGTTATTGAGGGTGTCGGCACATTCATCATTGTCGGCATATAATGTATTGGTTTCTTTGTTTTGGGACGGGTAATGACGAGTGTAGCCACTGCGACTATAGTCATCAATACCAAACAACCCATTATACTTCCTATTGTGATGTATTGACTATTCGGCGGGTCTTGTGTCTGCTGTTGTGCTTGTTGCTGTGGAAACGGGGTGCGGGTGTTTGATGAGGTGAATGTTTGGGTGTTTGTTTGCGAGGGTGTTTGGGTTTGCGTGTTGGTTTGCGAAAGTGTGTTGGTTGGCGATAATGTGCCCGTTTGGGTTCCCGTTGGTGTATTGGTTGTTGATAGAGTGCCCGTTTGGGTTGCCGTTGTGGATCCAGACACTCCTCGGCTTGTTGTGGCGGTGATGGTGGCTGTGCGGGTTGCTGTGGCTGTCCGTGTGCGGGTTGCCGTTGGCGTTGGGCTGAAGGCTCGGCTCCGTGTGGCGGTGAATGTGCGGGTCGCTGTGGGCGTTGGGCTAATCAAACGGGTTCTTGTGGCGGTGCCGGTGATACTGACCCCACGGGTTCTTGTGGCGGTTGGTGATGGACTAATCGCTCGGGTTCTTGTTGCCGTTAGGGTGCGTGTGCGTGTTAAAGTGGTTGTTGGGCTCAAAGCCAATGCTATTGCTAATAGAAACGGGAGAAACCTCATTTACTTAGGCGGGTTATTTTCCTATGTCCAAAAACCGAATACCAAATACCGATTTCGTGAAGAGTTTCTATGCCCCCCCATCCCTAAAAAAAAATGGGTTCCATTTTCCATCCTACAAAAGTTCTTGACGAAATCGGTATTTGGTTATTCGGTTGGATTACCTTTCGGCTTCGCTTTTATACAAGTCTCGCAAAGATATTTATCAACGCCCGTTAGGACTTCCTCATACCATTTCAAAAACATAGTTCTATCGTCGCAACCACGACACAGACGCACATCACATTCAAAGCATCGGTGGTCGTAATCTATGTAAGCCGAAACTTTTGTCTTACATAACTTACACTCGGGCAACGGCATTATAGATTTTATATATTGGTCTTATCTTTAAACTTTTTCAACAACCGACCCACCAGAGACCGTCGTTCCGTTTATGGAAACCGGCAAACGCTGAGGAATCACAGCGGGTGGCTGGTAGGTCTTTAGGTCTTTCATTTCCCGCTCGGAAGTGGGAGGCGTGGTCTTATCCACATCCACAGACACCACCACTCTTTTACCACAGCAGTTGGACTTCAATCTGGAATGATTTACCAGTCGGTATAACGCATACAGCAATCCAAAGATTGTCGCCAGAAGACCACTACCACCTAACCAGTTATTCACAGCGGTGTTGTCCATCTTACTATTATTGGTTTAATAGTTTCGCAGTGTGTTCCGTAATCTGGTATTGGGGGAAGTTCTTGTGAAAACACACCCAGCGACTACCAGTGTTCTTAATAGCACGGACTTCCTTTTCATCCAGACCCACATACTGCTTCAGCAAATACTTTAGCGGGTGAAATGAGGTCGCCAATGGATAGACCACAATGTGTGTGCTCTCGTTCAACACAAGTCTCGTTTTGGAATAGTTAGTCAATCTATGGGTCATCAAGCACATACTCGTGCGGGTATGTCTTCCCATTGTGGCGAGGTCATCAATAAGACGCAATACAACCTTATCGTAGGGTGGTGAAAAAGTGTCGTAGTCATCAAACAGCACGAGGCAGTCCTTAAACTCATCCAGTTCGGGGGGCTCCGCAACCAGCGTTTCCACATTAATACGCTTGGGTTTGCCTATCTTCATTTTATCCAGTGTTTCGTCGTCATTGAGTTTGCTGATTAGATACACCTCTCGGTCTGGGTAGAGTTTCTTGTATGCCTCAGCCAGACCACGGGCAAAGTAGGATTTTCCAGACCCACTCGCTCCGCAAATATACCAAACTTCACGCTTACCCTCGTCAGCACTGGGGATTGGCTGAAACATACTATCGCCGTCCAGTTCAATCATTTTCGCCTTTGTATCGTCCTCCAGCACTTTCTTATAGAGTTCCTTGACCTTTGTGGGTTCGCCCGTCAGTTCATCCGGGTGCTTACCCGCCCCTCTGTAGTCGTTCAACCGGTTCATAATAGGCACTCGGTCTTTGCTATCAAACTCTTTGATGATGTGGTCGTAATCCATTGCCTTAATCTCTTTTAGTTTTCCCTTAGCACCACCTTTGGGTTCATCTTCGTGGAGGTATAGCAGTTCCTTGTCGTGGTCGCCACCCTTAACAATCGCAATGGCTCGTGCCCCCTTCCCGTCCTCCCAACTTAGCGTAGGCTTAGGCATCTATATATTTACTAAATATTTTTTGCGAAACTGAAACACACGCAAAACAATCCAATGAAAAAGACTGGATTTGGACTGATTTATTTTTTTAATGTTTAGTTGTTTCCTCCTTGTTTTTTACGCCGGATTCTTGGTCGCATCCCACCACTGCTGGTCTGGGATCTCATCGCCCCGTCCAGCATCCACCTCTCGTTGAGCCGCATCAATCTGGCGGTTGATGCGGTCAATGTCCTCTTGATTGACTTGAGCCATTTCACAGAGGTGCTCCTCTGTCTTGAGGACTTTTCCATTCTTTCCAATGAGACTAAAGACAACCCAAGTCATTTTTTGTTGAAAGACGCCATTGCGTTGAATGATGACCTCACCACCCAAAGTCATCGCCCAGTTGGGATTGTTGTCGTATTTCTTAAACTGGTTCATTGGAATGCTGTCTAACTGAACCCGCTGATTGCCGTGTCTGGCTCGGGTCTTGCTGGCGATGTCGGAAAACGGGGGGGTGGAGGTCATCGCTCGGGCAAACGGCATCTCACACAAGAGGGAATGATGACCGGTTAAACCAGCAATGATGCTTCATTTTTATTCGTCAAATAGGACAGCGACCAAACATTTCCCCCATCTAAAAAGTTTTTGTTTTGTTTTTGGGGTTTTTTGTTTTTTTATTTTGTTTTTGGGGTTTTAGGTTGGTTGAGTTGGAGGTTTCACTTGCGGGAACGCTTGTTGGACTTGTGGGCGTTCATCCGTGCGGGGATGACCTTGGACGCATTACAAGAGCCACAGCACTGCCCGTCAGCCACGGGGGAGGCGTTGTGCCCGAATGGGTCGTCCTTGATGACCTTGTCGCACAGACAGCAGATGACCTTGGGGAGGTTGGGGTTCTGCTCTCGGTAGAGGCGGTTGAAATCCTTTTGTCTCTGCTGGAGGTGAGCCATTAGTTCCTCCATTGTGGCGAAAGTGGTGGTGGTGGGAGTGTCGTCAGTGTCGGACTTTGGGAGGGGAGGAAAGGTCTGGGACATTTGGAAAGGAAAGGTGTGAATGGAGATGAATGGATTCACTTGAGTTCTGTTGTGTGATGATTGGCTGAATGGCGGAGTGATGTATCACTTTTAGTCGTCAAAAGGGACAGCGGTTCGGCAAACCGCCCCCACACAATGATGTTGTTGGTTTTGGGGCACACCGACACATTTTCAATGTGGATTTTTCTCAGTGTCGGGATGATGATTTCCACACTTCCGTTTTTGAACCACGCCCACGAAGCATCACACACCCACGAACCAATGATGGAGAGCATCTGTGTGTATCTGTCCTATTTGACGAGTAAAAATGAAGCAATACTACGCTTCTACCGGCATCATCACACAACTTCCTACAACACATCCATTCCTCCACACGAATGACTTCCTCCTTTCCCATTCACGACTTCCTCAACTACACCGAGACGGAGCAATATAATGTGCTGACGCTGGTGAATGCGTCTCGCAAGAGCAAGGACAACAAGCACATCGGCAAGTTCATCAAGTTTGCGTTCCACGACAAGGACACATTCTACTCCATCCAGAAGCACTGGACGGACGATGACCTCCAGTGCTTCTTCACGCTCCGGCAGTGGGAGGCGTCCCGCCCCACTGGCGAGACCACTGCCGACCGCATCAAGTCGTTCCTCCAGCACCTCAAGGACAACAAGGGCAACTCCAAGTGGCTGACGCTCCGCATTTGGGACACCTCCAAGACCAAGGTCATCTGCGACGGAATGCCCTCCGTCGTCATCACGCACACCATCGGCGAGGTCGTGCCCATCGCACTGCCGGTGGCTGAGCCAGTGCCCGAGCCCGAGGAGGAGCCCGAGACCGAGGAGGAGCCCGAGAACAACGACGAGGGCGAGAACACCGCCACCGAGGACGAGGACGAGGACGAGGAGGAGGAGGACGACACCGCCTCCTATTCTTCCGAGCACTCCGCACCCGCCCCCTCGTGGGGCTGGTCTCGCTACTACCCTCAGCCCGGCACTTTCTACCTCCACGACGACGAACGCCCCTACGGCGTCCCCGAGGAGGGACCCGGCGAGAACCCCAACCCCGCACCCGTCGTCTGCGACCACCACCTCACCACGGGCAAGAACAAGGGCAAGGTGTGCGGTCGCCCCCCCAAAAAGGGCACCACCCGCTGTGGGTTCCACGCCTAAAACCTCAAAAAAAAAAAGAACACGGGTCGCTGTCCTATTTGACGAGTAAAAGTGAAACATCATTGTGCTTCTACCGGCATCATCACACAACTATTCCTACACATCCATTCCTTTCCAAACAAGATGTCTTCCCTCCCTCTTACCTACAAGTCCGGCAACTGCTTCCTCAACGCCTACATCAACTTCTACAACCACTACAAGGGCAAGGGGCTGAAAATCGTCATTGGCTCCATCGGCATCAACGGCTGGTTTGAGTTTGGCGGTAAAAACTGGAAAAAGGCAGACTTCGCCAAGAAGTTGTCTGGATCCTACCGCACGGACTCCCACTGCTGGTTGGAGGACAAGGACGGCAACATTTACGACTTCCTCTTTGACGACTACTCCTACTGGGTCAAAATCCGCACCAACAAGCCGATGCGTCGCAAGGGTCTGCTGGAGGGCGTCAGCAAGGCGGAACTCCTCGCCGACGGCGTTGAATATGTCCCAGCCGACAAGGACACCCAGAAGATGATTTTCCTCCACACTCGCCCTCACTGCGTGGAGTCAATGCGTAGCCTCAAGGACGGCTCCGCCGAGTGGTGTGGCGACTTCCTTTCCACCAGCCTCGGCGGTCTGCCCGTCCCCAACCTCCAGATGGCTGACCTCGTCCGCATCTTCAACTCCATCTCAACCTAAAAAAAAAAAAAGAACACGGGTCGCTGTCCTATTTGACGAACAAAAGTGATACATTACTGCTGGATTAGCCAGTCATCATTCCCTCCTTTGATTGTGTCCCTCCGCCCAAACACAACCAACACAATGCCTCGC